>JARK01000364.1:0-51443 GCA_000688135.1 Ancylostoma ceylanicum
CATTGTGCACCATCCTACCAAATGTGTCCATGCGATTCTACGTTTCGTCTTTCTAGCAGAAGAATCCATAAGCAAGTACCTCTCGAAGTGCTGTGAAAATTAAGGGATAGAAATATCACACGAATTGCGCTCAAAATTCCGTAATACCTGATTGTAAGTGAAGATGATGACGTGGCAGCATTCAAAATCATTTTTTGAGAAAATATAAAAGTGAATGAAAAAGTGCAAAGACACTTCTCAATCAGGCATACCATAAGCCTCGTTTTTCACAGCAAAAACGGAGAAAAATCGCTGTAACTCAAAACCGGGGACCCCGCAGCAGGTAATGGGTACAGATTTGGAATCAGCATCAGAAACTGCGTATGATAGTGGACATATTATTAGGATTGGCTGGGCCCCCTAGTATCCTTCCCTCGTAAGATCAGTGGCAATGCAGCTCAGCCTGACACATAGCATAGCTTAGCCATGATGCTCATACCGAGCCTCTGAGAGGAAAATGNTTAGCTCGTCTACACGTGGAAATGACGTTGCGAAATCCTCCCATATAAATTCAACAAAAAATCGTACTGAGGCATTTGTTATTAACGAATGAAGTCGTGAGGGCCAAAAATAACAGGTTGGAGAGCTTCGCCACTGGCTTAACGTCCAGTATTTCCTCGCGCTGCTTCCATAATAAAGTGTCGGACACGGAGCGGATGCATCCGGACTACTCACTGCAAATTGACAACGCACATGGGTCAGCGCCGGAGGTAGTGGCACTCCATTTTAGGAGAGTAGACGCAGACAACGCGGAGCAATGACCGGAGGCGCAAACAAAAGCTGTTGCATCCGATGATCTATGTGGTCGGGAGCGGAGCGGTGCGGTGCGAAAAACATTAATGGGTGAGAAATGGCGACTGGGCGGGATTCGATATTGGAGTGCATATGTCAGAACAATTGGCACGCAGGAGTAAATGTGACAAGGCCAGGATGGATGGGCATCTCTTGCCGCCACCACATCATCCTCGACCGCTTGATTAAAGCCAGAGCACCCCCTCTCGCAGCACGACGGAAGAGCGCATTTGCATTTCGCCTCGGATATGCTGTCCCTTACTGGGGTTGCTGTTTCGAAAACGCAACGTTCCTTCGCGAAATTAGAGAAATCCAGACGAGAAGCAAAGCAATCGCGAGGAAAGCAAGGTGCGCTAATCGCGAAAAATCGGAGCATTTGGAGAAATCTCCACAACTGGCTGCAGTTGATGCGCTCTTGACCCACAGATTACGAGATATGGGGCGCGCACTCTAAGCCAGCAGATGGTCGAAGCAAAACACCAAATTATGGGTCAGAGTCAGTAATTCAATAAGGTATAGCCAGGCGCTCCAGATATGGCCCGTACATCCTGAAACGAGCGACTAGACAGCAAATTAATAGCAGTCAATGAAATGTAGCGAAATGCTGGCAGGATTGATGGCAGTCCAAGGCAACTGACTACCAGCAGGTGCGCGCACACGGGTGGTAGCGAGGAGGATCGAGCAGCAACGAGCGGGAGTGACAAGGACCAAGCCTTTGACGCCATTGTGGAACACAGAGTCCGAGCTCGTGGAGACTGAGGAGTGAGTTACGAAGAGGTGCAGGCCCAGGTCTACTTCGGACCGGATAAAAATCGAATAATTTTGTAGCTCTAATAACAATTCAGGAAACAATTTAAACCACCAGATATTCGAGAATGAGAAATCCCCAAAGCTCTAGTCTTTTTCGTACAGCGCCAAAGTGGTCTCTAACCTTATAATATTAGAATTTTCTATTTATTCGAAATATACGATATTCGAAAGCAAAAAACAAACTAACAAAGTTGTCAACCGAAAAAATAGGGTCAAAATGTGTATATAGCATTCGATTTGGTTCGAATTAGTAATGCACGAGACAATTCTTGCTACTCTTTTTGCTAAAAAAATTTCTAACAGGATAACTACATGTGACAATCATGAAAATTTTCTCACAACAAGAAAAAGACTATCCCACGAGGATAACGAAAATTTAACACAATGCAACTTCTTTTGCGAAAAAAATGTGAATTCTTGTTTCTTCTTCTCTTCTCAGAAAGATTGGTGAGAGTGTCAGTCTTGCAAGATGTCTTGAGCGCGAAGCACCCTTTACAAAAAGGAAAATGGTTAGGATCACTAGTAGAGCGGTCGTTTTTTTTTATGTGTTTTGTAGCATAAAGGTCAAGAACAGCATCTAAGTAATTCATACTTAAGCAAAAGTACTCCTTGAGAGCTGAGCATTCTTTTTCCATAGGATATCCACTTTGATTTGATTCTTGGCTCTGTCTTCGACAGTATTCATTCCCAACCACCAAATGAATTCTACAACCCCGAAGATTGAGAGATATTACAATAAGTGACCCAAAATTGCACGAGAACAAAAGTAGCAAAAAATGTGGTGATCGCTTAATACATTGAATTTTTGGCTATCTCAGGACCTGAAATATAATAACAGACATGGTGTACATGCCACACACCTGAGCAATCCTCTCGCCTCAGAAGAATTTAAAAATCATCTTTCGAAAAAATTTAAAATCCAAGTATCGAGATTACGAAGCTTCTACGACTTCCCTGAAGCGACTCACATTTCTAATTTTTCTTATTGATATCCACTGATCTAGGCTATAAGAGAAAAAGAGAAAGAAATTGAGAGCAAAACAAGGAAAATTTTTTCCATCTTCCCCCTGTATGTGGAGGGAAGTCCTTCCTTCTCGAACGCAGTTTTCATCTTTCCTCAACATCTGATTCAAATCTTGGCGAACTGCTTATATGCCGTAGAAGAGGACGACATTAGACGACATTTCCTCAAATTTGGAAATATGTACGAAGGTCATCTTCTTTTCATTTTTTTTCTGATTTTCATCCAGGAAATAAAGTAGTTTTACTCCGTTCGTCTTATATTTTCGGCAGATCGGCTGCGTGTACCAACAGGCTGCCAATGACTAGAATGAGCCAAGGAAGGCCGAAGACTCGATGGCTTAACGAAATTGCGAGATTTCAACAAAAGGAAGCGAAGGAAATTGGCGAAATCTGGACCACTCTGCTCGGTGGATGCACGAACAGATCTGCTGAACTCTTCGCGATGGAAGTCAGACACATTCTGTGCCGTCGCGATAAGGAGAAATAAATAAATGAATAAATAAGGCGGAGGACGGAGTTTGAGGAATTTTGAAACACAATATGGCACTCCTGCTTTCATGCAAGGAGTTCCTACCAACTCAGAAGATAGAAAAAACAGCGAGAGGAAGCAGAGACGAACCCAATTCTACCCGACATCTGAGATGAAGAAAAAGAAGGCAAAGATGCTATCGACGCGTGAGAGCAGCGATTCATCAAAGATAACTAATTTCAGTGCAATTACTACTTGCTACAGAGTGAATTCTCCGATGAAAGCTGGGGCTCATACGATGAGTGTGGTGCGCGTCAGCGGATGATTGTTATTGGGGATAACACCGTGGTGGACAAACACGATAGTGGATGAACATCGCGCTAGTGGATTGAGCAAACCCAAAAGAGGCCTTGGTCAGCATTTAGCGGAACGTAAGCACTCTTTCCAGATCCCATTGATCGACCCATCTATCCTTTCCTTGGATTTGCAGTTAACCGAGGCAACGGAACCGTTGATTTGATTAAAAAACACCTCTAGCAAGCAGATGACATGCCTGCTTTTTCCAGAGTACGAAAAGGTACGAAGATCCCCAGTAACAACAGGGAAATTTGCCATACATACTCTCCTGTCTCAGGTAACCACTACTCTACTTTTTCATCATGAGCCAAGAATGGTGTTGTTCGTTATGACAGATTTCAAAGCAGTTTTTTTTTTAAACTTGCATACTTCAAAATAGAGAGCTCTACTTTATCTGTGAGTTATCGAAAAATCAAAAGACTAGAAATCTTTTGATGAACCAGCAACGACATCATCTGGGGACTCATTTGTGGATGAATGGGGATTCGCGGTGGAACCAGCGATATATTCACGTACTATCACTCATTTACCAATGAGATGTCAGCGCAAACAGATTTTTTCCTACCGGAAGAAACTACTCTCCAAGAGCATTACACCTCAAGGAAAGGAATATATGTACATAGTTTCCCCTTCTGTAGCTTCCCTTTCCCTTCATAAGGTAACTGAAAAAAGTTATTTTTGTATTCGTTTATCTTCCACCCACTCTGCAATTCTATATAAAAATGCCACAGGATATGAAAAAAATAGCAGTTAACTACTGAGAGGAAACTATGGAAGGAAGAAAAAACCAGAAGAGATTTTTAAAAAAACGAAAAATAGTTGCGAAGTCAAGTATCTTTCATTAAAATAGTCAGCTGGAGTCAAGTAGAATCTCAGGATATTTTGATATTTTCCCATGTCAAGTAGTTTCTAGTACTTACTACTCATGAGCAGGACCTTTTTTTTTCAATAATCCGATCATTATTTATTTATTTATTTATTTATTTATTTATTTATTTATTTATTTATTATGTCATCTACAAGAGAGAAAATACACTTAGAAACTACTTCATCACATTACTTCTTCGATCTTCATATTCTCGAGATCCCACTCTCCTCCGGGTAATTTTAGATATCAATATCACACTTTCAAAGTTTTTTCTCTCTCCCAGCCCCTTGCCCTTCGTTGGTTAAATGAAAAATGTTGTTTAATGAAGGTCCCAGGATACTTTAATAACAAAAGCAACACTGGGAAATGAGCTTGAGCCCTTCGCATGTCACAGAAGTCTTTCATGGTGTCAGAGTTATTTAAAAGTACAATTATTTTTTCGATTATCTACATATTTGGGCAAACTAATGTAGATTAAGAAAGTCACGATCTCTCGGAGCTGACTAAAAGCTGGCCAACGGCGGTAGCTCAGGAGATGAAGGTGGAATAACTAGAAGAAATAACTTGTAAAGTAGGAATTAGAACGAAATCTACGAATATTGGAAGGATGTGAAAAGACCCTCTGATCACAGTCATAGACGGAAAATGAAATAAGGGCTACAAACATTGGGACAACCTCAGAATGACATAAAAATCTGAACATTTGCGGCATGGCCATGTCGGCGTGGCATGGAAAAATCTTCGAACTGTCACTTTTAGGCCAGATGTTCAGTGCGCCAGCATGGAACTTAGACACTTTCTCTGGCTCGAAGTTAGCGGGGATGGTTCGTTGAAGGAAGGAAAAGGAAAAGTGTGCAACAGTGGAAAAAATAGTTGCAGGAACTTAGTTGGAAAAACAAAGATGGAAGTAGAAACAAATGGATAGAAGGCCAAAAATACAGTAAAGAAAGATGAGTTTCGACGAAAAAAATTACTGGCACCAGCACTCTGAGAGGTGTGCATTGCTTCCTCTTCCAGATTTTTCGGGTTTATCACAGGATTTTTTGTGCTGATTTTCAGAAGCAAAAGCTTGAAAAGAGCGGCCGCATCAGCACTGCCTGCAGGCATTCCTAACACCATAATGGACGTGGAGGACAAATCGAGCGGGAAGGATCCATGGAGTAATGAGGGGAAGTCGGGGGTTATGATGCATAATCGATCGCACAGGGCTCAAAAGTAAACAGTTCAGTGGAGTAAGAGCTAGGTAAATAACTAGTAGCACTCGATCGAAAGCGTTCGCAATGCCGTGAATTTCCGATGACGAACGACCGATGCGAGATCGTAAAATAATAACGTGGCAAAACGACGGGTGGTCGACAGTCATAAGCGACATCGGACACAAAGGTCAGAGGGCGAGGTCAGCGAAACAGCGCACGGACGGCGGAGGATCAGCGCAAAACATGGACAGAGGCGAACAAGGCCAACTTGTGCGGGATGTGAGGCTCATCCTGGCTTTTTTTTGAGGAGGTAACCCCGTAGGTCCCGTGGTACGATGTTGAATCTGAAAAATAGTGAATCACTGTGGTTGGCCGAGTGGTGATGTTACAGAGGTATGCTATGGGCTGCAACAACTATGCGGATATTACACGACGGAAGTAAAGTCGAAAGTCATCGATCGGCCCCAAAGGAAGTAATTCTGAGCAGAGTCACCTGAGATGTACCCCCAGGAAAATCCTTAGAAAATTCGCTTTTCTAATTCATCTTGTGAAAGCAAAAAAGTTTGGACATTTGGGAAGACAGGATTTTCTGGATAGATTTAGCAGCAGCCAGCGAAGCCTACCAAAAAGAGTGCGAGACGGTTGAGGATTTCCGTGTGAGTGTGTTACGTATAGCCACATATAGACATTCGAATCTACCTAAATCCTCATGCATTTCATGCAACGCTTGACGAGGAATGTGTACCAATGAAAAACTAGATCCCATTGTCTACACCACTTTGATAGAATTTTTGCGTAACAATCGCTGCTGTTTAAAACTCTGTGGGGGGGTCCCAAGTTTACACAAAAACCTCTGAAAAAATAAATATTAGCATATCAACATCAGCGAATAAATATCGCATATTTGCAATGGTAACTTCGCAAAAAAAAGCAAGAGAAATACACATACGAAAATGGAAATTGGGGTTTCCAAGGAAATCACGGATAAGATTCTCCGGAAATGAAAAAATTTACAATGGATAAACAAAAATGGAATTTGGGGTTTCCAAGGAAATCACGTATAAAATTCTTCGGAAATGATAAAATTTACAATGGATAACAAAATCCACGTTATCAATTTTCGCCACATGCCACTTGTGTAGGATCATGCCGTTCCCCTGGAATGAGTTCTTCACATTCGCAACCGAAGACGATATTGAAAGTAATCAGTACGGTTTGAGGTGCCCTGATTAAGAAGATATGATCGAATATACTTAGCTCTGCAAGTGATGTGTAAAAAACTGCTACTGACTCTTATAAGTTTTAAGCTTAGTTAGCGGGGGGGGGGGGCAGAGGCGAAACGAGCATTTACAAATTCTTCACAGTTGTTTCAAAGTAGAGTCTGACTCTAGAGTCTGTCACTAGCAATATTTCTAAAGTACAATTGAATTTCTAAAGTATTCCTAAAGTAAAGTTGAAGTCATCTATGACACTAAAATAAGGAATATATTCCTCCGTAGCTACTAAGTGGTTCGCCCACTTGAGGCTTCCTCACCAAAGAAACGATTTTTATCAATGGTGTTAAAATGTGAGTCCTTTAGCTCCCAAAACCCGTTGTTCTGAATGAAGGGAATAAGGGACCTGCCCAAAAATTGTTCAAAATAGTCCATTATCTCTGCTAACGATATTGATAATACGCTTGATTGAAGAAGTTATAGAATGGAGTTATGATATTTCCGTCAACGTTAATATTATAGAGTGTGGTGTAATGACAAGAAAACACTGAAGATTTAAGAAGGAATTGCTCGATAACGCTTCTCATCAAGGTCCTTACCATTCAATGATTTTGACCAAACTTCGAGGCAAGCATACATATTTTCTGTTCAACATTATAAGTATTGCGGAACAGTGGAATTACAAGCAATAGAGTAATCAAAACCAGTGTTGCAAACATGTTTTCTCAAAATCGCAATGCAGCGACATCTTAGGAAAAACACATTTGCATCGAGACCGTTGTTTGTAATTAATTGAATTAATTACGCTCGAAATGTCGGAAAGTTGAGAAGAAGAAAGTTCTACAGCTACTTTTTATCGTTCCCGGAAGCTGCCTACGTTGCTTTTGTTGAATAATCAAATTTTTGACTTAATCGAACTCGAATACTCGATTGCAAGCGTATCCACTATAATAACTATAACTATAAAATGCGTGATCAAAGTGGTAAAATAAAATGTAGAAAAAGGAGAAATGTATTTTTTAACAGAAACATTTCCAAAAAATCGAAAATTTGGTTGTCGGAAGTTTGCTTTGAAGGCAGGAAACGCTATAAAAAGGACGAAGGAATATGGGTGTGAAAAATTTTCGTGGCCTTTATTAAAAACTAGAGCATTTACGAGTAAAAACCGAATAAAGTTTATTAATTTGGCTAACATTTCAAAGGTACATCCAAAAAATTTAATACCCAAGAACACAAAGATTCACAGCTATTGTTTTTTACATCAAAAATGTAGAGCTCTGCTTTTCCCGTACATTTCAATTCATCGACCGATTCGAAATCGAACATTCGAATATATCGAATCTAATCTAATTATTCGATCAACACACCATTACATACGTTCAATGCGTTCCTTTCCGGTAGCTGAATGTGGTTGAGAAAATGCCAGTAGCACAGAAGAAACCTACGTGGTATTGTAGTCGCCGTAGACGACATCTTCGTCACTGGCTGGCTCAATGAAGAGGTCATCGTCCGGCGCCGGAGCCATCACCGCCAATCAGAACGTGTTCTACGGTGACATTATGAAGTATCCTGGAACAAAACCTGCTTTCTCACTGTTTTCCTCCAGAAGAAAATTTTCGGAAAGACGTGAAGCACAAAAAGGGAAGAGGTTGTATTGAGAGTGAATCACACTACTCGCGAGATGTGAGCAAATACGAGTGCGCAGGCTGTAGTCGCTAGAAAATGAAAAAAAAAAGCATTTTGTCGGAGGATGGAGGATGAAAGGCGATGGCCCACAAGAAAGTGCGTTGCGATGACTAAATGCTAGTTTAGGTGGTGATGGAATCAAAACTGTAAAGTACAAGGTAAAACGGAAAACAGACGCAATTCGGTGGAATGGATATGAAGCTATAATGGGAAAACACTCGTCGTCAAGGACCCAACCTCTTGCACAAATTGAGCTACTCGAATAATGAAAGGAAAACAAGAACCGGCATGGCTTTTTTGCCAACTGTTCCTGCCATTCAAGTTAATCTACACGAAAGCCCCTTTCGAAACTAAATCCGCCTGCGAAAGTGCCTTCACATGATGCCTCAAGCGGGCGAGTTTGTGCCTCATTCAGCTTTCCTTGAGAGGATAGGTAGGAAAAGCAGATGATCGGTTCAAAAACTGACAGACATTATAAAAATCAAGATACTGCTAGGTTCTTCAAGAACAATGTAGCCCAGCTTTCCTGTGTGCGGTAAATAGGGATATGTTGTGCAAACAGAAACTATACCCTGTTCATCCAGCAATTCACCCAGAAGAATAAGCCCTCAAAAATATCACGCTGTCATAAGCCTTCCTCCACTTTCACAAAGATTTTATTATAGTTTTGCAAAGTGGACACTAGCTGCGATCTCAGAATTTTTTTTGTGAAAGAATCGGGATGGGACCAAATTGAAAGGAGTTCTCTCTGGACCAGAACGTGTTCTTCAGACTGAAAACCAAATAGAACAAATTAAATAAAATTTTCGAAAAAAAAAATTCAGAAGGAAGTAATAAAGACACCAGTGAAATTGTTAAGTGAAAGTACATATGCCGATCCAGGAGGTACTGAGTGGATGCTCACCAGCAACTTTTTTTTTACTTTACTGGCATGTTGCCCAAATAAAATTTAAATAATCAACAGTTTTTACAGTCCTTCTCAAAAAGATAGACGGATTGCGCGACTGCACCATCGCGGCGGGACCTGAACGAAGGATGCGGAGAGAGTATGCTCTAAGTGAGAGGGTCGAGTAGGTCCCGCCGCGATTCTGCAGCCGCGACGCTAAGAAACCGCGGGCTGCTGGGAGGTAGGGGGTTGGTGAGGTTGGAAAAAGTGAGGTCTTCCAGAAAGAAAACGGCCCAAAAAGCCAGAATTCGAAAAATAGAGGCCTCGAAAAACAACATTAGACTTGGAAACCGCAATTGAGTGGGTGAGAAAAAAGACGCGACTGAAAAATTAAGGCTCCACTGATACACAACGTTATAAAAACTTTGTAGTGTAACCTTGAAATGTGGTATTCTGATATCATTTCCGGCAAACGAATGAGATATGGAGACTGCCCAGAACCGCGCAAATTAAAATTTCACAAAGGTGCTGGAATTAGTCAGATATTCACTAAGAAAGGACTCAAATTAGGTGATTTTCCCTCTGATTTGCGAGGTGCAAGAGTGCTTGTGATAAGGGCCATGGATACAGATCTGCGGGTATATTGCATTCCCTCGAAAAAATAGAATACCTAGCGGAATGTAAACCACGTTCTGCTGTTAGATAGAAACAGAATACGATTTTTTCGCTTTTAGCTATCGTAGCTGAGAAGGTAGAAATGACAGTGCTGAGAATAACGTGAACGAGGGAAAGTTTCTCGAGTCGCTCGCGATTATTTCAACAGAAGCAAGAACGTGATGAGGACTGAGCGGAAATTTGATTCCACAGATCTCATAGCAGTTGCCTCTGGATATCAGCGCACCTCCAAGCCCTTCTAGGGGAGCTGAGCAACGACCAGAGAGAGAGTTCACCTGAAGCAGTCACACCAGCCAGTGAGAGTAAAGTATCACTTGCGTTACAGCGAAGAAATTCGGATGTTTGACCACAGCCAATGTCCACAGTCTGATTTTCCTCCTTGTTGCCAACATCCACTTGCACTCGCGTTGTTCAAATACTGGAGAATATGATGTTTGCGCACTTTAAGAATGGCGAATCAGCAATCGTGCCTCCTCACTACTCGTACATCTCCGTGGCGAATGGATAAGGTGAAGTCGACGTAGATTTTGCGATAAAACTCCAAAAGATTCCAAAAGCCTTCCGCATTGGATGAGTACCTAAGGTAGGAGGGTAAGTACTGCCAGATTACTGCAGACTTGGCTCGCTTCCAGGACGATGAAGGATACCATTATACCATTTTACCATTTGTTCGCCACGTGATGGTTTTGTTTACGTCCTCTTAAATAAAAATGAATAAATAAAATAAAAAATTAAGTGTCGAGTGAAGCGCTGCTTCTGCATGCATAAGTACGACAATGTGAGCCAAAGCACAACCCCCTACACCTCCTTCAAACGCCAGGAATTATTATATTTTTGAATTAAGAGCAATGGTTGGCAAGAGCCTCTTCAGTGGTGAGATTCATGAACACCCAGGAAGGCTGTGATCTACCCGCCCATTTAGAGTAGACGAGTCTTCCAGACTAAAATAGGTATAGTTTGTCCAAATGACTTGTCACAATCACCAGCTACAAATTGTAGCAGAAACAGCGGGATATGTGACATTTTGCCAGACAAACTTATCCACTCTAAATGAGCGGGAAGCTGAGGACTTTCCCGGAAACGTTCATGAATTCCGCCACAGGTATCACTGGGGCTGCGTACCCCAGCTTCCTGAACCAGTCCTCCATCTACTGGTAGGCGAGAAGACAAGGAGAAACAACCAAAGAGTGAGCATTCGTTAATAATGAAGCCTGAGATGTTGAGAGAAAATTGTCCGGACTAGAATACAACCCTAATAGCATGACTCTGTGCTACTGCCTCTCCGGAAATGACTCCAGAGAGGACCAGCCCCGGCGCTGCAATTCGCCAGCTCTCGAAATCAGCGAAAAAATTCCATTCGGCGTCGCGACGACGGGACGAAGAAGGAATGATTAAGAGCGCGCGAAGGAGGCAAGTAAGCGATTATAATTCGTGCACGGAGCAGCAGCGTTGAAAGAGGGCAGAAATGGACGAGGTGACGAGAGCTGAACGAGCGCCGGTTGACGAGCACGAGATCGATGAGAGACGGCAGACACAGCACATCATCGAGCCCCGGATTTCATGCTGCACATGCACTTGCTGGCGCCGTCGCCGCCGCTGCACACGCTGGAGTCGTGGCGTGGCGGACGGCGTCACGTCACAGCCACGTCGACTTCGTTTCGCTGAATCGAAACCAATTCAGAGTGAAAAGGACTAGTGGGAATAACTGACCTTCCCAATAATGCCCTATTAGCCTCCTGACTTCTTAAGTGCCTTCTCACACTAGGATCGTGGATTTTTTCCCACTCTACAGCGGGCAGAGGGAAAATCCTGGCAGCACTGAGCCTGGCAGATAAAAACCTTCTGTTTAGACGTTGCAGTTATAAACATAAACTGAGGATGCTGAGCCGAAGGAAAGCGGCTTAGCCACGGTGTACGTTTTTGTGGCCAAATACGGTGGTTGCACTTATGGTCTGTGCTGAGCGGTGGAACGAGGGAAATGTGTGAGGGCTGTGGGTTCAAGAGCGAAAAGAGGCACATATCAGTTCATTCAACTCACTACTAACTCGAGGCTTTTTCATTGCTAGCCGGAAACTGACAGCAGCTACTTAGAAATGTAAACTGTCATAGAAACCTAAAATTTCTCGAGATCCGAGTTGTTCTGTACCTGTATTCGTGAAGGTTCCCGGGAAGGTACCCGTCTACAGTCCTTCTCAAAAAGATAGACTGATTGCGCGACTGCACCATCGCGGCGGGACCTGAAAGAGGGATGCGGAGAGAGCATGCTCTAAGTGAGAGGGTCGAGTGGGTCCCACCGCGATCCTGCAGCCGCGACGCTAAGAAACCGCACGCGCAATCCGTCTATCTTTTTGAGAAGGACTGTACGCACTGTCACAAAGTGGACGAGTTTTACTAGTCAAACTAGGTGAATTTTGTAGTGATAACTAGTCTTAGTCATCAACCACAGGTAGTGGTGAATATATCGAAATACAATAAAATTTGCTGGGGAAATTCGCCTACTTTGGGTGAACGGGAAACTTAAAACCTTCCCGTGAACCATCCTGAATACGGGCTCTGGAAGTAATGGTAAGAAAACACAGGTAAAGATTAGAACAGGAGAGGATGTTTATTTTGAGGATGATTGGGATCAGCAAATAAAGGGATCTACAGGAAGGATATTCCAGAATTATGGTCAACAATTTTGTGGATTACAATCGCCAAAAATATCTGAGCCTTAAGCCAAATTGGTGCCCATATTGATAGCTGTTCCTAAGAAGGTTGCGACTAACCATCCTTCTCCTAAAAGAAACTAGTTCTCTTGGTATAAACTCTGTTCAAGGACTTGTATTAGTCAGCAATGACAAGTAGTGAAATACGCTACTTTTTTTGAGATTTCCTGCCATTGGTATGAGCAGGAGCTCCAGAAACTTCCAGGAAATGTTGATGCAAAGGATAAAGGGTTACTAAAACGACTAAAATTAGCAGGATGGTCATCCAATGGCACAAAGTGCGCCTACATTTTTCGCGAGACCTTGGTTTTCGAAATCACTTCTATGAAGTATTCAGTTTAACAAGACAAAACAACTCTATCTATAACCAAAAACTATACATGGTAACCTCCAGTCCACGAATAGTTGCTCAGAAAAAGCCTCAACATCTGTATAGCGAATGCGGGGACACTCGGGACAAGTGGCTCCTCATTTGGAACGCTTCTCGCCATGAGAGCCGGCCCACGGCACACTGTTCGTAAGATTTGATTAGGTGCGAGCCTGCGTGAGGACAATGGAAGGTGGAGCAGGGACAACACAAGCCTATTGATTCCGTGGGAGCAGGACGTCCGAGTTCTGGAGTGGAGGGCGACGAGGTGCATGCACACTTCCCCTTCTCGAGAGCAATTATCAAAGCAACGTGAATTCGGCGATGTTTACCGATCGATGCTCGACGGCTCTCTTAAGCAGGGTTCTGCGGTCGTTTGAAATACGGAATTAGTGCAGTGGAGTGTCGAAAGTGGGGGTGCCCCATCCGTGAACGGGTTTGGCACGGCCGCCAGGTAGCGCGCACATGGACGGCAAAAACGCCGTCCAACTTGCGTGCTGCTGACCTGAAGAATAATTCACTGCTTTCCTCTTCACCTGAGTGAATTTCTTAGAAGGACCGCGTAAGTCGTCCGGAACCAGCTAAAGCTGAATGGAACTTACAAGGAGAGGATACTATTTTAGGTATCCAGGGCATTTCGGAATGAAGTGATCCTGCTCATATAAAATCGAAGATGCTCATCTCGTACCTGTTCTCTGTTCCTGCTAAGCTTCGTTGCCAAAGAAGTTATTGATGTGTCTCATGGACGGATTCATCTGAGGTGGGTACATCCTGTGAGCTCTCGCTCAGAATTTACATGCGGGGGTAATTTGGGGTGCTGATCAGGAATTCGATATACATTTTGTGCAGTATCCAAAATTTTACATTTACACAGTAGGTTTTCGCCTCCCCCCGTCCCACTTCAATGTACTGAAGAACGTTCGTAAACCCTCCGACAATGGAAACAAAACGGAGAGATCACTTTGTCGTTGTTCTTGACTCCATATTACGAAATACATCTCATTTTCAAATGTCTCAGACGCCTAGTATCCTTTCATTGTCAGAAGTCTTCACCGATTTCTAGGGAGAGGATAACAGAGCGATCCATCGCCTCATCTGGAGGGTCTTCTCTTTATTTTAAGAAAAACTACTTCATTAATTAAAGTTGTTGCGAATGTTTCCCGCCACTAAATCTCGTGTATTGCCAAGTTTTTCGGGATTGCACCAAGATTTGCGATCCAGATATTTATTAAGGTCGTTCAAAAGCCCATCCATACTCAACTTGTACTACCATTCCGTAGAGATTACTCCCGAAAAAAAAACTGTCGTTGACTGCAAGCATGTTCCGCTCCTCCTGCTTCGTGATCTCAGGAAACACAGCAACGTAAGCACAATAGATCGCTCCTCTCCTTCTTAGTATACTGTGAAGATTTGGTTCCGCAATTCAAAGACGGAGGCTTTGACTTGAGACAAACCACGATCTGGCTGGTAGCGTGACGTGGATGACCATGGCCTGCTGGAGCTGATTGGAGAGAATGCGTGTCGTGATACCAACGAGCTTGTAGATAAACCCTAGTACTATCACGACACATCAGCTTATCATCTACATCTCTTCAAAAAGATAAGAAGAAATGGCATACGTTTCCATCATAATCTTAGTCACCGGAAAAGTTAAATGGGTAGGGCGCGTACTCCAACTTTTTAAGTTTCGACGTACTTTCGCTTGGTTCCTCAACTTGCTTAAATGGGCTCTCTATGTAAATCACACGAGGAAACGTGGTGGATCAGGAATCTTGGATTCCATTGCCAAAACGAAAACTACCTCATCAGGAGACATGCTTAATGTTTGGCGGAATTGCGAAAGAACCACTCACTGGAAGCTGCTGCCAACTAACCGTACTGCTACCGCAGGAGTTCTCGTCAATAAGCTTGCCACATGCATATCGCACCTGGAGGCTGTGTTGAAGAAGAAAAATTAATTTGGAAAAGATGACTGAAAATGGTGGGAAACTTTCGCGACAAACTAATATTTATTTATTTATTATTTTAATTAATTAATTTATTTTATTTTATTTATTTATTTATTTTATTTATTTATTTATTATTTATTATTATTTCATTTTATTTTTATTAACTAATATGTATAATGGCGTTGCGCTATAAGAAACAGGAGCTCTATGCCAAGCAGCAAATGAAAATGGCTGAATGTAAATTAAAGGCAGCACTCACGGAAATTTTTGTGTTGGAGATTTCACTGAATTTCGAGGTTTTCAGGGACGATGAACTCATAGGCAGTGATGAAACAGCGTGAAACATGCCAGAAGACGGGAAATAAAGGCACCATTTTCTAGGCGTCCAAAGCGCAGACGAGTTTTCCGCTGAGGATATACGTGTGTAACGCCACGAAATCCTGTAGATGGTGCATATTTCATGCTCTACACTGTATACTATTCCATACACTACGCCACAGACACCGCTAGAACACGCGTCACATACCAAATCAGTAGCGTTAACTGGCGCGGCGGACACCAAAATGGTCATGCTGGCATCCGTGTCCACGGCAGTATCTCAGCAGGTAGGCGGTTATTCTTTGTGTTCAGCTTACCGTTGCGATTTCCCAGCAGCCGGCCACACGGCAAGCGACCCAATTTAAAAGTGAAATTTTCCGTGGGTGCTGCCTTTAACTCAACTATCCATTCAGAGGATGTTTCGCAGTATGTGCTTTGCAGTGCCCATTTTTCAAAGAAGGAAATCACGGTTTATATATATTTTTTGTTTAGTGATTTATTCAGTCGTCATAACTAGGGATGCATCAGACAGGATATTCGTGTCTGCCGTGTTAGAGTGAAAATGTAGGCGAAATCTAGGAAGACAAGAGTACCAAGGTAGGATGCACACTGCTTTCGAAGAGGGACACTCAGCGCTTAAGATGACCGGGCCTCGCTTTACTGCTTCCTGCGAGTTTTTGGAATAATCTAATCAAAATGTGTTGTTTCTTGAGGAGCTATTCTGATAAGAGCAAATGAGAAGGTGAGAAAAATGTATTAGTTTGGCTTTATTGGAAGCGATGGTTCGATATGTAATCCTTTTTTTCTAGTGAGGAGCCCTAGGAGAACGGATTCAAACAGGTTCTGATCCGTCCCCCTGAGGCGACTCAGTAGGAAAAGAGGTCCTATCAAAACAAAACTATCGAGAATGTTACAAATCATCGAAAATGGTGAGAGCTATGTGAAGAGAGCATAGTAAACTCTGCCAAGACCATGTTTTTTTTTTGTTATTTTTCTTTTATCTCCTTTGCCTCCAAATCACGTTTTCTGGCACTTCCCTACAGCTTTCGACGTGTAGTGATTGGATTTAGCACGTATATTGGAAATGGGAGACAATATAGTTAACGAGTGCCACTATTTCCCAAATTAACTGGGTATAAGAAATAGTACGCAAGACCGGTACGTCTAGGGAGGAGTGGTAACTGCAGTGACTGCAGAATGTGTAAAATTGGCTGTAGAGTAGATTAATTCTTGAAACAAGAAACGTAACTTGGCCAGATTCTTGGACATAAGACATCCATTTCACAATGTAAACACACTCAATATCCATACGGTCTGCCTTCGTCTTTTACTTCTACGACTATGAACGGCCTAAAGATTGCTAGCTCGAGTTTTCTGGACTAGGATCCATGAACGCATGACCGAGCGAAACCAGGCTAGCAAACCAACTTTTGCGTCCTGCGTCTCCTAACATTTTTTAGTCTGTAGGATAGCCAATTACGCTAACCACCGTTAGTTTGTGAGGAGTTGCATGAATCCCAGCTCTGGTGGTAGCGAGCACAGTGGAAAGGAAACATCCACGCCTTGCTGAACTATGGACTTCATCTTGAGAAGGTAAGTATGCGGTAGAAGATTGAGCTATTTTCAGTGGTGTGAAGGCTGCTGTAGAAGCTGTTACCTGCATTCCAAGCCCGTAGAAACTTCTCGATGACTGTTAAACGCTGATTTAATCAGCGCATTTGTACATTACACTCGATTGCAACTGTTTCTTTCGAGAATAATCGAAACAAATCTTCCCGGTGGAAGTACCATATTTCACTGTACTCTAGTGCATTTGGAAACTAGTAAATGTTGGGATTTTAGGGAACAACCTCTGGAAAAAGTACGCACATTCAATAGAGGTCAAGTAATGCCGGACTGGGATTCATGAGACGGTTACCAACGAAACCAACGATTGCTACCACGATTGGCTATCTGATAGACTACTAAAAGCTAGGTTGCACAGTACGTCAAAGTTGGTTTCCTGACCTGGTTTTGTTTAGTTATCCATTCATGAATCCTGGCCCTGGTAGCTGCTTTAACGGGATATACAGTTTGCGTTGATAGGTGTAAAAAAACTTGGTGAAGACGAAAGAGGGAATTTTCTAATTTCCGTTTCCCTTTTCGCAAAATAGATGAAGAATATGATCGTTTCTGGTATTCAACGTACTTATCGAGACAACTATACGTAGTGCATGAAGTTCAATATCGCCGTAAATTTATTTATTTATTTAATACACCGAAAAGGTGTGTCGAACGTCACAAAACACCCTGGCAAAAAGTGAAAAATGTCGATTAATGGTAAAGCAGCCCTTTTGCAGATGTAGCGGTAAAATAATTTTAAAAAACTGAGGTAAGACTTGACTTAGTTGTAAGGTTGGGTGATTGTTAGGTAGAATCAGAAAGTCACTTACTCAAGTAAAGATCTGGGGGGTACCAAATTATGACTATACTGTCCAGAACCGAACTAGACTTGGGTACTCTTTCTAATGGGGAACTAAATTTTGAAAATCAAAAAAGCAAATAACTTCTGGAAGTGAGCACTAGCACAGCAAATGTTAGGAGAGCACAAGACCATAGAGATAACCATGCAAGGAAATAGGCATAGGAAACTGTCGATCACATCATGAGTTTACAGAATCCAGGAATAGCGAATATTGAGCATTGAATGAACCTAAAAACCATAGCAGAAGCTGCCAGCCCTTCTCAGGATGTCTAAATGAGGAATTTGTTTGTGGTTCACAGGCTTCTGCGAGTTTGGAACAGGTTTCGAAATATGCTCTGCAAAATTCCTTCTCTCAGCTCAGTAATCTTTTATTTTCTGTGATAGAATATGAATTCTAACGAGAAATTATCCTGATTCAGAAGATCACGGCGATCTGTTCAAAGCGTGGCAAGTACGTAATTGTACGAGGTGGGATGCGAGTAAAAAGTAATGGAAGGAGAAGGTGCACGCGTGTTCAACGAGGATGAAATGCGCTGTGACAGCGGTGATTTCAAACCGCCACATCGTGGAACTGCGACGCAGGTGACGGGACGAAATACTGCTGATGTACGCGGGACACAGTGCCTCCACTGACCTCCCTCCTCAGCAGCTCCTCTGGCGGCTGACGAGAATAAAACAAACACCTAGAAGCTCTGGAGCTCCTTCGACGCTTTGTGAGGGGAAATCTGGCTCAGAATTCAAGTCCATGACTGTTAATTTGATAAGAGAACCAAATATAGCTCCACAATTACTCTACGTTGCAGCCTTTGTTATGGTGGAAAGATGCTATCTACAGGGTAACAAGGAACTATGGAACGTGTCTGGAGTGGTTCCCAGTTTTCTAGCGAAATAATGTCATTGAAACTACGGAAGCAAATGTGATATCACACAAATGGTCAACTTTTGAACCATTGTCTTGTGTACCTTTTTTTGGAGAGATCATACACGCTTTTTGCCGACTTTTTTTGGAACTCCAAAGGGATATTCAAAAAATTACCCCAGATTCTCTTCAAAGTACTATTCACGCCTTCAAAAATCCTTGTTCGAGTACCTCGGAATCCTGCTAGTGGGCATGACCCGCTACTTTTGGGTTTAAATCCGGTAATTTCAAAAGTGAATCACCTCGAGTTTTGATGCTCTCGTGATGAAGACAAAACTACGTATTTTCTGCGTAGAGTATTCTCTACTAATATTCCACCAAGGACTTTCGTGCATTCTCGGATTTATAGGGTTTGACCACATTCATTTTAGAACATCTATATAGATTGAATATCTATTAGGTTGTCCCATAAATAATGGCGGCTTTGAAGTTGAGCTTCCCAAAGTGCATATCTGTAAAAATCACGGAAACGAAGGAATGACAATGTGGTCTTAGAGAATAAATGGCGCGAGCCTTGAGCTTTCACAATGTTGAGCAATTGTTTACCTAACTTATAAAATGTTGGGGTAATGAAGTTTCGAATTTTCACTAGTACATACATTGCGGCCATTATTTTTTGGGACAACCTTATATTTTCTCGTTGGAATAGCCACAGTATCAGGCAAAGCGGGTCATGTAAAAAAACTGGAGTGAAAACTCGGTTCCATAATTCCATGCCACCCTCTAACTACAGGATTTAGGAGTTTAGGCTGTTCCGAATTGTGCTGATCACTAGGAATACTATATATGTGAAAAGTCATATTCCATTAATTATATTGGTGTTGATATTCATTGTTCAGTTTCTTTTTTCACTTTTCACTAAGTTCGCTGTGTTTTGCTTACTTCTGGTATGCAGCATGTTCATGTGACGTATAACTAAATAAATAAATAAACAAATACTTATTTAATACGCTATTGAGATTAACATGTAGGAAGACAAGCATTTGGAACATCTCCAGAGTAATATCAAGGACATAGCGTGACCAATGAACACTTACTACGGCTCGAGTATAATCTTAGCCTTTCTCCGTCTGGAAGAGAGCAAGAATCCGGCGAATCTAGTGAAATCTTCTAACAGTAAATTTGCTGAATCGCCACTAACCGAATTTCATTATCACTTACTAACTGGTTTTCACGTATGCTCAACAAGGACCTCATTTTACCTTAAGAGCCAGTAGTAGGCTGTACCTAGATTTGGACATACCGAATTGTTAAAGAGCATACGTTGAAACATGCTCTGAATTCCCAGTCTCAAGCACATTAAAATTGCAATGTTTCCAACCACAACAAAGATAATTGCACCCTTGAGTTCTACCAATAGTCCTTCACAACAACTGCATATGTAAATCGATCACAAATCCTTGAAAAAAGTCTGGGTTTTCCTAACCTCGGTAGTTCAATAAAGGGAATATACACATGACATATTCCTGCTATCTGCTAAGTCATTCAAAACTTTCTGTCACCACGAACAAATGGCGAACGTCTCGCCGTCGTCTTTTTGCTGGAAATGAAAACGTCAGCACGGAGTGAGTGTATAGGAGGATCAAATGAGGGCAAGTACGGAGGAGTGAGGCAGAGACGCAGCCGGCGGTCGCGTTCCAGTTCACCTGTCTGTCACGCTGGGCCAGCGCCAACTATGAAAGAGAACGAGAGTAATTGAATTGGCGAGAATCGCTCGTGCGATGGATGGAAAGCCGTCGCGCTACGCGAAGCAGACGCAAGTGCACACGATTTCAGAAGCCGCTCACACTGACTGGCCAACGCTGCCTCGGGGCAAGTGCGCCGGCTTTAAACCACCCGCTTATCTCGGGTTTCCTCCGGAATGTAACTCGAGAAACTCAGCACTCCTTGGAGCACGCAGTCGGGCGACTAGCAGCTAATGTGGTGGGGTTTTCAGGGGCAGATAGTCAAGGAGAGGTTCAAATGCTGACAATGTAGAGAGTTTCGTACTAGTCCGGACAAGGTTACTGTGGCAAGAGTAAGCTCCTTTACATCCGGAGCCGCAAAGAAAAGCAAAGAGAAAGAAACTTGTCCTGTGAGAAAAATTAGAGACACGATAGGCCGAGCTAACCCCTAATCATTGGCAGGCCAGCAAATTATGCAACTGTTCTTGACAATTTTCAAGGCAGTGAAGCTAAAACCTCTTTCACCTTCTGTAGTAGAAGAACGATCTGCTATCCAGTCATATTCCGTCAACACATGACCATTTCTTAGTTAATTGAGAGCGAATGTGTTCTTTCCTGAATTTGTGGCACACCTATGCGTGTATTCAAATAAATAAATAAATAAATAAATAAAACAAGCTCAAGAGATACTTAGTTGTCCAGAAAAGAGCGGCTAATACTTCTGAGCGAATCACTAGGCCCTAAGGACAGGCTAGTTCCTCGCTTGAAGCCTTCTCATGACTAAGAAACGAGGGATTTTAGATGTCAATGATGTCGCAGCCGAATGTTACTGAAGACGACGGCTATCCATTGGGGAATATGACAACCGCCATTCTGTTACTTGATACGTACATGTGTAAAATGCAGCTGATTGACACTTAACTCCTCCACATCGATTTCCACAGCCTGCTTATGAGCGGAAATGTTGTCAGCGAGTAAAGTGCTGCACTGAGAACAACTTCACTGATAGACGGACTTCTCTTGGACAACTATGAGTGATCCGTGCGAAAAGTGATGGAGATATAGCAGGAGAACTTGTTTTTCTCGAATTAAGGAGGTGCAATTGTCACAAGGACCTGGTCAGAGACGCCTCCATGTCGAGAATTTGCGAATTTTACAAATTTATGACATAAATCATCATCACAAACTACTGCATTAGGAATTCATGTCTCTGAACCTTCAAAAGTCGGAAAAATTTCAAAAAAAAAAAAACAGAGAGCATTAATGAAGAGTGATAGCTCACAAATCAAATAGAGACCAACACAAAGTTGGGAAGGAAAGAACTTGTTCAACCAGTAGCGCTAAGTGTAATGCAATCTAATTACGGGGAAAAAGTACCGAGGTTGTCGAACGACCCCTGTCAGTTTTTTTTTTTTTTTGAAATGCAGTTTTTAACAAGGGAAGTACAAGAGGCCAGGCTGGGCGATTGGAATCAAACCTATTTGGCTTGAATCCTTGCTTGACAAGGTCTTCCAGCATGTTTTTCATTTGTCCGCGGTGCTAAAAAACAGATATGGCCTAGCGGGGACGGTGCTGTACTGTTAGGCACAGGGTCGAGAGTTCGGATCCCGTCATGTGCGTCCTTTTTGCATTTTTGTTTTTTATTCCTTCTATTTTGTTGAAATCAAATTTTATAATCCCGGGAAGTGATTGTTATAAAACCTAGAAGTGATAATGTGACGAAAATTTCCAAAATGGTGCAGGTGGCTGTAGATTCTGATTCGTGACTGTCCTCTACAACTCAAAATCTTGTCAATAAGGATAGGTTCTATGTTCTATTCCTTTAAAGTTAATTTTAACAACAAAAAAGGAATAAAAAACAAAAATGCAAAACGGATGCACATGGCGGGATCCGAACCCTCGACCCTCTGCCTAACAGATCAGGACCTTCCCCACTCGTCCATATCTGTTTTTTTAGGACTCGGGGCAAAAATGAAATATATGGTGGAGGACATTGTCAAGCAAGGATTCAAGCCAAATAGGTTTCATTCCGATCGGCCAGCCTGGCCTCTTGCACATCCCTTGTAAGCCTACACAAAACTGGTGAAAAATCGATAAAATCAATAAATCATTCAGTTGGTTGTTGCAGTCGTGTTCATCGAATTGAAAAGCTTTAGTAGGAGTAAATCCCCAGCGATCCCTAGACGAAAATAATGAGAATCCGATAAAATCGGTGCAATTCACATTCTGATGGTTTGACCTGGTGAAAATTAGCCTACAGCCACCGTCGGCTCCAGATGGACCTACATGCAAAATTTGATTCGGTAAATTTTGTCCTCCGCAATATCCTTTCGGAACATATACACATTCAAATCATAAATATGCAAACTCACAAACCCTTTCACTCTTATCCCTACGGATAGGAACTCGTTCCTTCTATATTCTTCCCTTATGGTACAGAATGTACCCAGTGGCAGTGGTGAGGAAGCGGTGAAAGAATGGGTCGATGAATTAAAACGCAAGTGGTAATAAGGCTACCAATGCCCTGCGACAGCCATAACACAGAATAATTCAGTCCTTGGGTATTGAGCTATTAGGTTGGGAGATAGCTCGGTGCAGTTTTATATAGGTAAAGAATCCACTTTTTTCCAGGAACGACATCAATCTCACTGAAAGAATTACATAGTTCCTTTTCTCATCTATTAGTGCTGTAAGAGACAAAGCAGCTTTTTATTGTTGGCTCAGCTTTTTATTGTTGGCTAAGTACATGTCTGCGGAAGATTGCATTGCTTCAGACGACACAATTTGCGCACAGCTACGGCAACTCTTAGATTAAACTCTATTAAATGCGTTGAGAACTAAAAAAAAATTAGTGGCACTTGACTATTCCAGATCTGCAGAGTTCAAAATTCCCTTTATTCGAGTTTTGTGACAGTCATATTGGTGTACTTTCTTACTTACTTACTTTCTTTCTTTATTGGACATGTTAATTACATGCATAAGATAAAACGAAACACAAATAAAACTATAAAACAAGAAGAACGCTCATACAAACTGCATAACTCGCTTCCGAAATTGATTGAGCTTCAAAAAAAAAAGCGCGTAAAACACTGCTAAAGCTTGAGCAGATTCTATTCGTGAAAAACTTCGATCTGACTTGAGATCTGGCCGTAGTAATGGAGATTTCGAAAGGAGCTCCCCTTGTTCTGGATTGAATTAAAGGATAAAGGATAAAGTGGTCGGCGTTGATCAATCCCGTCACGAGGGATGCGCCACGGATCCGACTCCATCTGGAATCGTAGAGGCGTTGAATGCGTATGTGCCCTATACAGTGACTAGCTGGGGCATCCGATGAACCAAGTCAGTGCTTCATCCTCCCAGACTCCTCTGGTACCAATTTACCGACCCCGGCGGGATGGACGGCTTGGTTAGCCGGGGGCGAGATCGAACCATCGACCGTGTGCGTGCGCAGCGAGCCTCTTACCACTGCGCCACACGCGCCCTATGATGTACATATATAGATGTTTTTTTCCTGATGTGTTCTCAGCCTCATTAGTTACGTAAGCAACATTGCATAGTTAATGCACGTTTTTGGTCCACCGCGAACATTTCAACGTTTTCCAAAAATTCTCGACTGTGAGGGGATCGAACCCTTGACCATGTACGCGGTGGCTACTACCTTTGCTGCTATAATAAGTGGACACGAATATCAGAGGACCTGGCCCGTTGAGGTCCCAATTTTTTTCAGGTTTTAATAGTCAAAGGTTTGCGCTTTCAGGCTGTGCAGCTCGTTTTTCCGCAACTGCTTCCACCGCGATTCAACTCCGTCGATAAAAACATGGAAAAAAGGCCATTTTTATCGACAAAACCTCATCTCCGTAATTCNGTTTTCATGAATGCCTGAGAAATGGAAAATAGTACCGGAAAAAAATAACAAAATATGAACGGAAAAAATGAACTTAATTGCCCTCATTGGGCTATAGAGATGTACGAACTCCCACTATTTTTGAACCGAGGACCTGTGAATGTTCTGTGACCACGGAAGGATCTAACATCATAAGCAGTAATTTGTAGTCACATGCGGAAGACAAAAGTACCGTGACCGCTGCGTACATTGAGATCGCTGCAAAACTGTGTAATGTCCAAAAAAGTGTTCCCAGTTGTCATCAATCTAATGTGCTCTAAATATTTCAGTATCGTGTTTTATGTTACTAAACAATTAATCATGTTTTAGTAATGAACAAAAACTTTCTCAGTTGGTGTTCACGAGCTCGGCGCACCTTCTACTGCAGAAGTTTTTGTGTTTGAGCGACATCTCTAACTAGTTTAGTTATACACAGACACTTGACCCTATTCTTGAAACCTTGGCAAAGTCAGTCAGTCTTGGGTGGCACATGTGTTGACAACTGCTAAAAGGTGGCGTCCCACCTCAGAAGCGCTTCTAGAACTCCATATGAAAAGAACCTCCAGGAGCTGTACAAGGATATACATAATTCCGTGCAAAACTTCAGTGACACCTCATGGATTACATGAGATATGTTCTCCAAGCGCGTTGCGCTGTCCGCGAGGGGCTAGAGCATGGACAGAAGGAGGGTGAGTGTAGGCAGTACTTGGACCCGTTAGTGATTGGAGACGCAAGGAGCGAGAGGACTGACAATGCGCGGCCGGCTCCAGCCTTAATTGGGGAACGTATCTCGTGCAACCCACCTCATGAAGCAAATTCTCAGACACTCGGACGGTCCGAGTGTCTGAGTTGTTCTTCTGGTGAAAGGGTTCGTTATTCACTCCCTAATGGAATAGGAGTTGGGTTTTATGTGCGACTATCAAAAAAGCCCCATAGCCCCGTACATAAGCTCCCTAGAAGCTGAGGCATGTGGTTTTCAGCAGTATTGCACGGAATCACGTATACCATTGAAATTTAGAGGTTCTGGAGATTGTTTCCATTTGGAAACGATTCCATGACTAAACGACAGCCACCCTTGTTTCCGTGCTTGAGATATTAGCAGATTCTGGACCTTCTCGGCACGCTGATCTCACCGGTGCACACGGAATGATTCAAATCTGCCTATCCAAGCAGCTTCCGGGTTGAAGTGAGAACCAGTTTATTGAGCCAAACTGTAGGCAGGCCATGTGTCACTGCACATCGCGCGGACATGAAAAGACATGTTTCCTAAAACTACAGTTGTGATGGACAGCCATAGCAGGTGGATGGTTGGCGCAATGAGCATTTAGCGATTACCAGTGATTGCATACTTTTTCTATCATTATGGGAGCTCCAAGAGTACTAAGACTGCCCATGCTCTGCTGGCGTGAACGGTATGGCTGAGTAGTCTGCGAAAGCTAGCTTGTAGCAATCTATTGTTACTAGTGGTGTGGAAGCTCATCTCCGCTGAATTCGTGTTGACTGACACGAGTCGAACTCATTGGGAAAGAAAGCTTTCCATGGACAAGCTCGTAAGTTGAGATCACCTCGAGACGCTTTCAGGCTTCTGAAGACGACGTAAACTTGAAACGTAAGGCCAGATAAAACGTGCTCACAAAACAACCTGTGAGGCACAGAAATACACCTGGAAAGTTGCAAATATTCTCAGCATATGCCGTTCAGGATCTCCGAGATAGCCATTGTAAAACTGCTAGTTCATGTCAACATTTGAATTTTCAGCCATTTCTCCTCCGTTACAGAAATCCATGGAATATTGGGCACGTAGTAAAGTGTCATGGCGGTGAGATCAGCTGCCTGTACAACTCGTCGCCATATTTGTGGCGATAATCGCACGCGTGACGACCTCCCAACACTATGGGATAGGAGATCGTCGTCATCTGCGGTAGGCTAGGAGGACGCATAAACGTGGCGCTGGCCTCATCGCCTTGTAGTGCGGTGATCTCCAGGTTTTGGAGACTAGATGGTGCGCGGTGTGGAAAGTGTAAAAGTGCCAAGTGAAGTGCTCAGAACACTTAGAATATGGTGACGGTGTGAAATCACGTGAGGTCAGGTGCGCGAATTGCACGCAATGCATCTGAACTGACGGACTCAGGGATGTCAATACTTCTCCCCACTACATAGAACAAGCTGAAACGTGTACGACATGTCAGAATCACAGAGGTGCTTCTGACAGGTCGTACACGTTCTAGCTTGTTAATCGCAATGGTCCACAGTTGTCTTACAGGTTAAAACAGCCCTGCGCTGATCTCCATACTCCTCTCTCACGCGAGTTGCGATCATCGCCCTGAAGGTAATGTGCAACGACTCAGTTGACACCTTACTACGTGCCCTGATTTAGTAATGTTATCTTCGTTAGTTTTCGCAGTTTCTTCAATGGTTATTTCTTGTGGTGGGTTGCAGAAAGGCTGTAGATCAGATAATCACTGAAAACGCGAAGATCCAGCGGATAACAAACTGTTTGAAATCGGTTCCCACAGCCTGCGCAACGCGACCACACCAGATCTGGTACATACAACCTAACTGTTAACCCCTGAAAGGCATTTTTTTTTTGTGTTTTTTTTTGGAACGTTTTGGCTTTATGAAAGCGTTAAGCTATCACGATACCTCAAGCATACGCCGAAACCATTGAGACGAACACTTCCGTGGATGCTGTCTTTAAAGCTGTTAACCCCACTCGTGCGCATGAACACCCGCATTTAGCACACTATTCCCTGAGAATCAGATTCAGTCTGTCCAATCATGCGTGAAATGTTACAAAATCTCTCTTTCCAATCAAGATGTACGTCGCGGTATGGAATGCTTGTGAGAAAACGAGCAGTGCGCCCTATGATTGAAAGTTGAACGGTGAGGCAGTAGCAATACCTGTCATAATTCACCTTCTTGCGGCACGACTACATCTGTCACCGTCCACCACGAACTATTTGACACTCAACAGTAAAACCTGAAGAGAGATACTATTAGATAAAATCAGGTATTCTCGGTGTAAAGTCGTGTTGGAAGGTCAGCACCATTTTCACTGTCAACACATGAGACATGCGCACATTTGACACGTACTTCTATTTTATATAAAGAAGGACAAGCCCAGTTGCAGCCCTGATGCATTTTGACGCATCCGCGCTGCACATTCACTCAAGGTTCACATAGTGTGCTAACCATTCTCCGTGGGGAATTCTGCTTCGGAGACAGATACGTGCGTCTGATGTAAGCATTTATTAGGTGTTTGCAGAAGTTCTTGTGAAGTTAGTGGTAACTGATTCTCTTATGTCATATTGCATCTTGTGTCTCCTGAAGTAATTTTCATGTGTACTAATACTGTGAGACACCTGCTATCCTCTTATATTTTTGCTGGGTTTTATTTTTAAGAGTAGCTTACAGCACAGACGAGCTTATTCCGCCCTATAAGTGCACAAACTGCGTGAGATCTGCAGAGTGGCTAATTCACACTCATTCAAACCTGTGTCAGATCTGAATCCAACTGGTATTTTGTCGAAAAGAAATTTTTAATAGGAGTATCTGATTTCAATCCTTCTCAAGTGCGTTTCTTGATTGGAGCAAGTGAAGACATACTAGCACACAACTGACCACCCAGCAGTTTCCGCTCTCTATTATTCCCTTCTTTTTTACTGAGAAATTGCAAATGATATATGCACTTGAAACATTGCCATAAAGTGTGAAACCGTGCATAACCGCAAGGTGTTTTTGTGGCGACATTACACCGAAATGACAAAGAATCCAACCTTGCAGATAGATTTTTTCTTTCTTGGTCATTAATTTTTGCTCCTTCATGCGGCTACCATTTCAATTTGCCATCCATTTGTCTTCTAAAAAGACAGTGAAGTGGAACCAAGACAAAGGAAGTACGTGTAGGAGTGTTCCTTTCGGATGTGGTGTTGGCGAAATTGCCTTTCTTTCCTGTAGCACACAGTAAGCGTAGCGCTATTGAAGGTGCCGATGCTTGTACAGAGTAATAAAATCAGTTTATTGCAATAATTAACAGTGAATAGCTTACGGTTTTATTATTGCTCGAGTAAGCAGTGAATCGTGGCCGGAGGGTAGGTAGGACGATTGAGGCGGACTGCAACGTTCATCTCTTCGAGTGATTTCGCTCAGGTTGCAGGTCGGCTGGCATTCTGAGGTTCGGCGTCGGACGGCCGCACCGGGCGCCGGCCTTCGGGGGTTTTCCCGTCTGAGTCATGCTTCACCATCCTCTCCCTGAAAGAGATGAGTCAGTCTTGGACTCAACTATCTGGTGACAACTTGATAGCATGTCTTGACCCTTGCTTACAATACCCCACAGAGCAAAAAACCTTAGCTATACTATTCCACATATGTATAGTTAGCTGTTTTCTATCTTACATCGTCAGTTCAAGGAAAACGGAGGTCATGCTTCAACTGAGACGATATGCAAGCTATAGGCAATCATACACTATTTATAGTTCCAAGAAAAATAATGGCGTTCTGCACAAAAGGGTGTGGCTGTTCGGTATCACCGCTAGATTAGTGGCGGCCACACAATCCCTTTTTGCAAGAAAGCGTTCCTTAAACGTTGTGCTCTGAAAAGAAAAGAGAACAAATTCCAGGGAATAGCATGGGATGCCGCGGCCAGTGTTGTAAATCAGTACCGCAATGGACGATTTATGGTCCCGAAAAAGGTCGTCGAATCAGCCTTTCATTATATAGACGGAGTCTGACTTTCCACCGCATTTATGCAGTGTAAATAAGACATTTAGGTGCTAGAAGCAAAAACCTCAAGGGGTTCTGATCGTGACGGTCTGAAGACAGACATGATAGTTCTGTTCCAGGAGTCGTGGTGC
Source organism: Ancylostoma ceylanicum (assembly GCA_000688135.1). Lineage (NCBI taxonomy): Eukaryota > Metazoa > Nematoda > Chromadorea > Rhabditida > Ancylostomatidae > Ancylostoma > Ancylostoma ceylanicum. The sequence goes on from JARK01000364.1 coordinate 29,141, forward strand.
AGTCCTCAGGTAAAGACGTGGAACACTTTACGTAGTTTTTGATCAATGAACACGGTTTTGCAGGATGGGAACTCTCTCGCTGATATTTGCGAGTCAATGTGTCCTCTTTTCTATGGAGGAGCTCAAGCTGTGAGTGGTATTCAAAGTTGATCTACAGAGAGAAAAAAAAGAAAGATAAAGAGAAGGAGAGAGAGGAGTATAGAAAGGTCCAGTAGCATGACTCTATGATGTTTTCAGAAGTACAGAATCATTAACTACCAGAACTTCCATGGCGAGAACACTGTGCATGCAACAAAACTGGAGGACGTCAAGCCACGTAGGAGACGGAATGCTGAAGTACACTATCAATAAAGATTGGCTTGTATATCGCTGTCACTTTTGAGTCTAATGAGTCGCTGCATACTATGAGACTCTGCGTCAGAGATCAAGTTGATTACTCTGGTCACGCAAAGCAGCCGATTTCCCAGAGTTTGAACTCTGTAAGAATGATAAGGTACATTTCTTCAGCTGGCACAATGATTGGCGCAGGACAATAATTCTGTAATCCGAATCCGCAATCGATACCCTCTTATTTGTATGAGCTCGAAAGAACGAACGATAGCTTTCGAACAATTCGTTTGGCTTCCATTATGTTGGTTTGAGCAACGAGTTCATGCGGTTTTCGATGGACATCGAAGTCATAGGTGTTTATAAACGCCTTCATTCAGAACAAGAATTTTAAACAGCCCTTTCTTTCTCACTGATACTGAAAGGGATGGAGCAGCTCCGCACTTCTACCCCTTTGAAAAGCTACAACGTTTGACACGACTCAATTTGTGATGCTCGCGCTCAGCTCTTGGAAGGAATTCTACGAAGGGGACAACAAAATGAATGAAATAAGTAGCTGGAGAATGTATCAAGCCAGAAGGATTGGCAGGATTAGAACTACCTTCCATTCCAGTATACCGATTGTCGCTTTGGCGAATTCCAGAAGAATAGCGCATTCTCATTGTAAAGGAACACCTAGTACTGAGCTCTTGAACGTTTTCTTTTTAGAAGAAGGGTCACCATGTCCAAGACGGCCACCTTGTGATGTATATGGANAATTGTCGCTTTGGCGAATTCCAGAAGAATAGCGCATTCTCATTGTAAAGGGACACCTAGTACTGAGCTCTTGAACGTTTTCTTTTTAGAAGAAGGGTCACCATGTCCAAGACGGCCACCTTGTGATGTATATGGAAGCGTGACATGGAAAAGACGCCTAAACTTCACGTTAATTCCCATTCTTGCGAACGACATGGAGCTCTATAACAATATCTTGAAAAAAAAAACTAATATAGTAGATCAGGGCTAGGAATCATGAACGCAAAATCAAGCGAAGCCAGGTCAGCAACCAAATTAGCGCAACGTTGCGTAGTCTATGAAATAAGCAATTACGCCAGTCATTGTTGGTTTGCATGGTTAGCGTTTCATGTATGTAGAGAATGTAGAGAATGTATGTATGTAGTATGTAGAGAATGTATGTAGAGAACCCTCTCTTTAGACGTCACTGATGTTATTAACCGCTGAACGCTTGAGTTACACTCGATGAGCAATTGGAGATGACAGTGTGGCAATGAAGATATTTGGAAAATCGACTATAACAAATGAATAGAGGAAAACGAGTACTACAAAGCGATCTACAATGCACAACCAAATGAAGTTCAATTCAAGAAAAAAACAAATATGAAAAAAGCAGCAGTAACTTATTGCCCACCTCACGTGCAACTTTTTTTCTACTCCCAGCTAATCTCTGTAACAATTTCTAGGAAAGAAAACAACATAAAGCCTGACATTCACATCTTCAACTCTCCCTCGTTCCAAATATAAGAACTTTCTCGTTATGAGTGCTAGAGATTCAATAATGTAAAAATTTTTCCAGTTTGTCTCACCTTGATAATCTTGGCGATTATATTCAGCTGACGGTGAGAGGTGCGTTGTACAACTAATGGCTGATTCCATCGTGATTTCCTGCTAATGCTGCATCGACTCTCTCAGCAGCATTGGTGTGGGCCTTTTCCTGGTCGATGATCCCAAATTCGACATAAACAGCGAATTTCCAAAAATAACAGGCGTTAGACGCACGCATCCTATTTTAGAGGATTCTGTTTGTGGAATGCCGTGGGCACCATGAATGAAAGTACAGCGCGGATAGCTATGAAGCCGCAAAACGCGCGTCGCATGTGCGTCAGATTTGCATCCGGACTGCAACTTAGCCAATCCTTTGTTATATACAAGCATGCGCGTTAAATGCATGCATCTGGTATATGTAAGTTGACCTGAAATCGCACTCCTGTCAGTGCTCGCGAACCATTAACATGAACAGGGTCTTGGGTGTCCACACCTCAAAGTGCTCCATATGTTTTCAGCGGACATGACGCCGATCTCCCAAGACAACTTTACACCGAGAGCACCTGATTTTAATTAATAGTATCTCTCTCCAGGTTTCACTGGTTTTTTTTTGTAAAATTTTCCGTGGTAAACAAAGGTGTAGGCGTGTCCCGAGAAGAACTTGAACGACGACAAATATTGTAACTGCCTTAACCTTCAACTTTCAATCACAAGGTGCACTGGAGTGTTCTCAGCAACAATCCATACCATGAAGCACACCTCAATGAGAAGGACAGATTCTATAACATTTCACGCATGATTGGACGGACTGAATCTGATTGTACGACAATACTTGATCAACTGCGAGTATACTTTCATAGAAAATCCAACATTTTCGAAATGTCTTCGTTGCACCAGTACACATAAAGGGCACTACTACTGTTGTCAAGACATATATCAGCTTGGGATGATATAGAGCGATGCGTCACTAACACAGCGAGAAATCTGTCACATTTGTTTTGCTTTTACAGTGCTTTTATGTACTCGGACTATGGAAGGGAGAACCACCGAAACAACATGTCCATTTTCCACTAGATTACATGGAATTAAGTGACATGCTTTTCATACAAGGTGAGCGCGAATTATTGGCGCGTGGTTCCTTGAGCCTCAATCAGGTAGGGTTGGGCGAATTCACTAGTGATAATGTAGCTGCTTGAGCCATCTCTACCGTAGACAGCAGTAGGTTTCCCAAACGACCTCTTTCTGTTTCTACACAAGCTTCAGGAAACCTGCTCGTAAAATCGCTCGTGGCACGAGGTCGACCACGGCTCCCTTCCTTCAAAGGTCATTGGGGGAGGCTAAGAAAACTCCAACCATACGTGTATGGTAGGTGACGACTAAGTCTCAGCTACCACGCGGTCATTGCGGATTCTGCATATGGATGATTACCACGGTCTCAACAGGGCTTCATATCTAACAAGCCGTTTCTGCTGTTTTTCGCGCGCATAGAATTGTTAGTCAGTAGCAAGAACAAATGTAATAGATGTCTTGAAACCGTGGAAGACTCCCAATTCTAGAAGAAAATTGTGGCTCTCCCAGACTCACCCAGCTTCGGTTCACAAGGCGAAATTCGTTCAAAAGTGGTTTCACTGGTGATTGCCCTTTTTTGGGACGTAGAGATTGTTTGTTTTACTCACTCTATTTGCATCTCTATGAGCTTCGCTTTGGAGATGTTAGTGAGTAAGGTCTGTGCTACTAGATAGGTAGGACTAGACTGGTTGAAATTAGTCCCCGAAGAATCTCGAGAGAACCATGTGAAATAAAGCCTGCGCGCCGATGGGGTGGAAATCTGGTCAAATCAAAAGGCTTCCTTGAGTCTTTACCGGAAGAAGCCACTTGGCAAACTTGCTGTTGTTCATGATAGGAATCACTGCAAAAAACATGCCCATAACATGGCCTGTGAATCTATTCAACTATGGCTGATTGGGGCTAAAAAATATCTCGCGCCAATAATTCGCGCGCACCCTGTAGAGGTTCCAGTAAATTTGGTACATAATAATCAAAAGAGTGTTTTTCTGGGCTAAGGGAAGCAGTCACTTTGACCTTACAATGAGGGAGGTCACGAAGGAGATTGTGGAAGCTCTTCCCAACCCCTGTGGCATCGACCAACACTGCTGCTCACCAGTGGCGAACACAGAAAGTGGGCAGGAGGGGGGGGGGGAAATTGGGGTCTACGCCGTTTTTGGGGACCCATACGGAAAATAAAACGAATAAAAATGTTAATTCTTCTTCAATAGTATAATGAAGACTATTCAATAGCTTTATTTGTACGCTTCCGGAGTGAACGCCTCCGTCGGACCTTAACGTTAGCAATGAATAGCAATCTCAACAAAAGCTTACAAAACTACAGTTAAGCACTAACAATACCAGCGAGTAAGGTGGTTTCTAAGTCTTCCGACTACGGTAGCGTGCGGTGGTTGTTATCCTACACATCGAAAACAGTTTCACAAACATGAACTAACATGTAATGTAGGCGACCTCACCCCAATAATCTTACTTACACAATGAAGTAGCAACGCAACGACTAGGGATCAACGCACTCATACTTTGCTCACAAAATCAGTTTCAACACTTCTCCCAATTCCTCTCTGTTGTTAATCTCTGGATTGTGTCTCCTCATTTCCATCGCCTCCATTACTTTCCAAAGTCTGCGTGAGATGTTGGCGGAAGACGATGACCGTGAAAGTTAGAGCATGCTCATGCGTGTGCCTCAATGTGCGGTGTTTCACTTGTATGCTGTTGCTGTCGNATCTTACTTACACAATGAAGTAGCAACGCAACGACTAGGGATCAACGCACTTATACTTTGCTCACAAAATCAGTTTCAACACTTCTCTCAATTCCTCTCTGTTGTTAATCTCTGGATTGTGTCTCCTCATTTCCATCGTCTCCATTACTTTCCAAAGTCTGCGTGAGATGTTGACGGAAGACGATGACCGTGAAAGTTAGAGCATGCTCATGCGTGTGCCTCAATGTGCGGTGTTTCACTTGTATGCTGTTGCTGTCGCTGCTGCAGTTATTCTCTTCCGCCATTGTTGATATATTCTGCTAATAAACCCATTCCAAAAGCCTCCCGCTCTGTTCCACAGATTTGGTAATGTTTCAGGAAAATATCTGTTCGAATTCCACTTCCTCTTCTTGGAACTGACTGGTTGCACTGGGGCCATAACTTTAGTACAGATGCCAGACCGTGCCCTCATAAGTAATCGATCACTTCAGCGTACTCAGTTCCAGATAATAGCACGAGAACAATTACCAGAACTCTGTTCGAGCAATGGATGTCCGAGGGATGTTGTTTTCAGAAAGTTCTGCACTCAGGACAGCTCCCGAGTTTATCAATGATGGGATGTCGAATGTCTGTAGGATCTCTGGCTTAAAATAGCTCACGACAAAGGGGTATAACCGGAGGTAAAACTGTATCAACGAGCGTACAATAGAGACACTCACCCGTACTCTGAGGAAGAAAACTGTGATTCGAGCACAGTGGGATGTGTGGATGTGTTCCTACCAATGATTGTCTTTCCATATAATTCAAAACCCCACGAAGCCACCGGAAACAGTCCATTTTACGTATGCATTGTAGGGGATAGGATGTATAATAAACTGCTGGTTGCGGGANATGGATGTGTTCCTACCAATGATTGTCTTTCCATATAATTCGAAACCCCACGAAGCCACCGGAAACAGTCCATTTTACGTATGCATTGTAGGGGATAGGATGTATAATAAACTGCTGGTTGCGGGAAGTAGTTCCAAATATCCCAAGCTGGTAGACAGTTGGAGCGGTCCGTTTAGAGCCCCAGAAGTAAGTGAAAGTCCTGCTGACAACAGTTCGTTACGATTGTTCTCTGTTTGTTCTGGCGCCGGAAAACGTCAGGGTACGAATGACCCGAGGACAACAGAGGTACCGTCAGAGAAATGACTCTTGCCAATGTGATTATGTAGGGATCAATAAGACTCGATGATCGGATTTCTCCATATTCATTACATTTCCTCTCCAGCACCAATGATTTCAGTGTGTGAGAATGAGACCGAGGTGAACAACAAACGTTTCCTGATGAGGTCATCGACGCGCTCCTTCGTCACAGTTTTGGATGACGAGAGTGAAAGATTCTTCAAGCGTAAAGGCGAGCATGTTCTGAGAGCAGTTTTTATTAATATTAGCAATGATCGTTAAGCAGAACGTCAGTATCGATATCATGCAATCAACGATTTAGCAAATGCCGGAGTTCGATTCACACAGCTTTCCTAAAAAGATGTCGATATACGTGAAACGTTGCGCAGGAGAGCATTGTGAGCTAAGGTCTGAGAGGATTCGCAAAATGCGTCTTTCTCGAAAAAGGAGTTAGGAGTGTCCTGTACGAATGAAAGATGGTGGAAGTCAGCAGCTCCAGAAACAAAGCCACATGCAGCACTCATCGCAGCGACATCTGGACATATTTGAAGTTATCAGGCAGGCGTTATCCGACTACAACCATGCCTCTAAACGAGTCTAAATTTCAGGCTGAAATTTTCGCACGTCCGTACTAATAGTCCTCCAGCCCTATGAACAGTTATTCCGTGCTTTACGGTCGATCATCTCGAATCTACTTCAAGCGCGTGTCATTTTACGCCATACAAAAATTCTAGCCTTGGAGGGGATCGAACCCATGACCATGTAGATGATGTATATAGATGTTTTTTCTTGATCTTCTCAGCCTCATTAGTTACGTAAGCAACATTGCATAGTTAATGCACGTTTTTTGTCCACCGCGTACATTTCAACGTTTTCCAAAAATTCTCGACTGTCAGGGGATCGAACCCTTGACCATGTACGCGGTGGCTACTACCTTTGCTGCTATAATGTGTGGACACGAATACCAGAGGACCTGGCCCATTGAGGTCCCAATTTTTTTCAGGTTTTTAATAGTCGAAGGTTTGCGCTTTCAGGCTGTGCAGCTCGTTTTTCCGCAGCTGCTTCCACCGCGATTCAACTCCGTCGATAAAAACATGGAAAAAAGGCCATTTTTATCGACGAAACCTCATCTCCGTAATTCCTGTGCTGAATCTTTCCTTTTGAAGCTGGAGACCTGAAACTTGGGGGTAAAGCACTATTGGGTAGGATCCATAAAATGACTTTTTACCGGCCTGCAGGACTGGGTAGGACTTTCAGTACGGACGTACGAAAATTTCAGCCTAAAATTTGACTTGCTCACCCATAGAATGACTTTTTATNGGGTAGGGTCCATAAAATGACCTTTTGCCGGCCTGCAGGACTGGGACCTCCTATTCCACACTAAGGTAAAAAATAAGCTACTATGCTTTACTGATGTACACCACGCATGGTTGGAGTAGTTTTAATGAACTAGTATGTCATTTTGCACCTGAAATTCGCGAGTTGCTATTCAGAAACAAGATGACTTCGACTGCCTGCACGTCATCTTGCCGCCCAGTTTTCTTCACAACAGTGCGTCATGTTCACAGATACTCTGCGAAATGTAGAAAAACAGGAAGATTTGGTGGTATGTGACGGTCTTTTTTCAACTTGTAGTGCACTACTAGCATAGTGTAAAAGACACCAGTACGTCGGAAATGCACTCGACTAGCTTTGGGCAGGAAGCGGGAGAATCGCTCAAGACGGAGAATGGTGGCTGTTTCAAAAATGACGACTGCTGATTATTAGTTCATCCTGTCTGGACTTCCAGTTTAGCCCTACTCAAACAGAGGTACCGTGCGAGCGGGCCTCGGCAGAGCGGGTGGCAGTCATGTCGTGCTGCGCTCGCACGGTTGTCATGGTCTGCTCGCACGGTTTTCGTGGTCCGCTCGCACGGTTATGCTGCCTGTAAGTGTTGTTGCAGCCCGCCACGGAAAATCCAGTGCGTGGGGTACACATATTCTTTTATATATTCCAGCGGTGTACATAAAATGTTTTGAAACGACCTCGAAACCCATTTTTTCGGGACGGGGTCTATAAATACCGTGTAGCAATTTGCTGAACCGAAGTGACGTGCAGAGCCGTTAATCTTATCGATCGGATACGTCAAGACTCGCTAGCCAACGATGCAGGTGTTGCGAGCAGCGAGCATATATGTACCGCTCCGCCCAAATGCTCCTCGCAATCCGCACCTTCGACCCTCTCAAAAACGTTGTTTTGTCACTATTATGATTGTTTATATAGATTAATAAGATCAGCATGACGTTTCGATATCTCTAGCATGCAAAGCGAAATGGGGTACATGACATGAAGAATAGCGCCTCCACTGCCTACGTTTCTCGCGTCTTTCACTCAATTTCTTCACTGCCTACGAGTTTGGTAATGGATAGCTACTGGAGTGTGAAACAGCACTGTATGACAACGCTAATTCTGCACAGAAAACTAGCCTCTACCTAGTGAAGAGATCACCGAAGATGTGGTAAACTCATAGATCATAGAATAGAAAGTTCTTCCAATTTTAATTTTAATGATGATTAGAAGGAGAATTTGTGGGATGGCGTGCTAGCAGTAGTTCAGTCTGATTTTTTCCGATTTTTCTCTGTACGAAACGTCTTGACAGGTTACTGTGTGTTGCCACGACAGGAGTGGCGCTACGATGTCGCCATGGGAAGGAACTTCCAACGAATCATGGGCAAAAGGTTTGGATATGATATGGGGTACGTTATTTGTGGTTATTTTGTGTTTCAGTGGTTATTTTCCTAGAAAGGGACAGGCACAAGTATGGTGATGTTAAAAAGTCGACACCATATGATCTCCCCATTAGCCGCTGAAAATGCGAGCCCCGCCCTCTCCTGTCCTTAGAATGCTCAAGGTGAAGTGATGGTTCACATAGGGAATGCTCGATTTTTCTGCACAAATTTCATTCAAACGACCATCAAAGAACTCAAATATGGGGAATTTCCACTACTGTCGACTACACAGGTCTGTCGTAGTCATATACGAGGAGGAAAATCGCTATATAACTCATTCAGTGTGATTGCTACCGTTCTTGGGAAATTGTTTTTCATTCCCATGAAAAACCGCACGAACTTATTCCTCAACGCAATGTAAAGCAGAGAGAGTTGAAACGTGGAGTTAAGCAAAGTTGGAGAAGATCCGTTGGAAGCAAGAATTTATAGGAGTGAAGCACCCGCGCACAAAGACATCGACCTCAAATCCATCCGTTCTCGGACACATGGTTGCAGTTGAAGAAGTGGCCTATGGAAGGGCTTATTTTTTGTGGTTTTGCAGGAGTGGGAGCTTCTAGAGGTCCGAGTTCAGCCGGACGGTTATAAATCAGTTGGAGATGTTTCGCTTGCTAATTCAATCCAATGAACTTCTGCATGGGTTATTGACTCATCATCTACTTTGGATTAGCTATTTTCTGCCTCTACTTCCTTTAAATATCCCCCGCTAAAGTAATGACCCACCACCCCCTCCATTACTACCCTTTCAATGCGACTATCCCTTGATAATTTATCATTACACGGTTGACCGTGGAAGAAGATCTGTAGAGAATGTCAGCAGACCCAATTCGTTAGCATGCAGTGCACCACAAGCAGCGGGGCTAACACTAGAGGGACAATGGCCGATTGGCAGTAGATCGGTGGCATCAGTGGGATATCTGGATGCGACAAGCAGTCAGAGAACCATGCTGGTTGTGGTGTGCTGCGAGTTTGCGAGACAGGACGCCTGGATTCCCTTGTCTATAAAATTTTTCATGTGATCCGTATTGCAGTTTGGAAGACCGGATATTGCTGAGATCTTTGGGGCAACGGCAGCGTCATTTGGACCAAAAGAAAGTGACTCAGCTGTCAGCAATTCTAGAAGGCATGATCAACGAAGCGGCGTCAGCTAACGAGGAAGTATCCCGTCACGCTGTTCAATTCACGAAGGTATAGATCCCATCTGGTGAGAGCGCCAACGTAGAAGGATGCTATAAATAGAATACTATTATATATTTTCCTATTATTACATGAGGTATCTTAGGTGAGAGAACATTTTGAATGAATCGCATATAAAAAAGAACCGAGGTAAAACAGCAATTGGGTATGAAAACTATAAAGCACACAAACATCGCCTGTAAGAAGGAAAAAATATTAGGAAGCTACAGAATTCTAGGTATAGTTGTTGCAAAAAATGCTTGCCTCCGGCATCCACCGCCCATCTGCTGAGCCGCGCTGCGTCTCCTATGCATCATCATATGTGCTGCGACGTGGCTCAGTTGACGCGCAGTTTAGCGGGAGGCAAGTATTTTTTTTGGAAAGATTATAGGTATTAATTATCTTTTTTGAATGATCGATGCTGTTGGGTACTGCTTATACTCTGCTTGGCATTGACAATGAGTAGTTGCAACCTGCCCTATATAGAAGAAAAATGGGACCTACATCTCCGGCTTGCCCTAAGAAGACATACTTTCAGCTCTCCACCTAGTTAGTAATAGTCTGAAAATGCTGAATTTCTCAGGATCAATGCAAAAAAAAAACCTGGTATAAGTTCATGAAACATGAGACTAAACGTGGGAAGAAACGGGCATGCTATGAGCTATGACGGATACAGTAAAAGAATGATTTTCAAAAAGTATATCGCATCCTTGCTATAAGGGATTTATTTTTGAGCTGTGTATACGTAAACCACATTTTAGGTGAAGGTTAACTGCTCTTTTACTGACGTTCGGGTATGGTGGCTCTGCACGGGCGTAAACGATGAGGTCAGTGAGAGCAACATTATAATATTTGCCATTTATACTGCCAGAAACAACAGATTCACAGTCGTCCGCATTTATTCCTGAAGTTTTACATTTTCACCTTACCCTATTCATTTTTTAGCAAATAGAAGCTGTTCTGAAAAGTCAACGTCACAATTTGCGTAAGACGCTTTCGGACTCCATAGGTGTGAACTGCCCTGAGATACAGTTTGAGCCCGATCGCTCAGAGCTAATGATGCAGGTACGAAATAATTAAACAAATGTGACTTTCTGGTAAAAACACTTTGTATTACAGGAAATGGATAAGTTGTTCCGAATGGCTGATTATGGTATGGATTATCGAGCTGTTAGTCACACTGGAAGAGTGCTAGGGAACGCTGAATCTCCAAAGCCAGAAAAATGGAAACCCTTACCACGCAAAAAGAAAGATAATGAGGAAACTGGCTGAATTCAAAAGTAACATTGTAGGGAATAGCTTTNAAAGGCGACAATTAGCCAGCTACTCGTGCGACTATTCCGGTATGTTTGGCCTCACTTACTTATTAGCTCGGCATCCCATGACAGTTCTTATCGATGACAACTTATTGGTTCGAATAGTGAGTGCGAATGCTATTTCTTTGTGCCACCCGACTTCCTGGTTAACCTTCTCTAATTTAATTTTTTTTCGCCCAAAAAATGTCCCATTTGAAGATCATGTACATTCTACAGATGAAGCATGATTCCTGTATAATAACAGGAAGCGCGAATAAGTGTGGGGTAAAGATGTTCTACCTCTGTTTCCCTAAAGTAGATCTTCACTCTAGGGAGGTTGTATTAGGAGTTTGATGGTGTTGTCGAAGTGTGGTTCACTGCAGCTTTCTTCAGACTAGTCAGGAATTGTGAGGAGAGGCCTAGCAGTGTACTGAGGAATCGCGGCGGGACCTACTCGACCTCTCTCACTTAGAGCATGCTCTCTCCGCATCCCTCGTTCAGGTTCCGCAGCGATGGTGCGGTCGTGCAATCAGTCTATCTTTCTGAGAAGGACTGTAACTTCAAGTATAGTCTTTCCAAAAAAAAATTCTTGCCCCACGCTACTCTGCGTATCGACTGAGCCACGTCGCGGCACGTCTGATAATGCATAGGAGGCGCGGCGCGGCTTGCCCCAGGGTAACGCTGAGCCTTACACTTCCGAACTCGCCCAACAAAATCAGATGCAGCGAGGCGTCACAGTCCTCACTCATTCTTCTCATTCCTCAGACTTTTCCTTGCTGAATATCACTTTTTCCCAGCTCCAGACACAAACCTGCGGCAAAAGCAGACTGCCGATTTGAAGCATACTGAAATCGCCTTCCAAAAGTTTGTAGATCTGTACGACCTCAGTTTTCAGTATAAAGACACATAATTTTCGTGTTTTTTTTTGTTGGGGAAGACGTAGCGAATAGAATGGGTGGTAAACTGCAGAAAATTGTCATATTGGAACCGAGTTATAACTCTTTGAACTGGAGTATTCTTTTCAACAATTAATTTCGCACCAGCCTGTTATAGTGCGTTTCACCAGGGACGATAGTTGGCAAGACAGCAGAGAGAAAAGCAGGTTGCCCGCATGGTACGCGACGTTTGAAACAAACTATGTAGTATATACAGTCGTTCCAAAAAATACTTGCCCCCGGCACCCACCACCGTCTGAGCCGCGCCGCGCCTCCTACGCATTATCATATGAGCTGCGCGGTGGCTCAGTCGACGCGCAGTGTAGCATGAGGCAAGAATTTTTTGGAAAGACTTTACATACAGTCCTTGTCGAAAAAATAAACGGATTCTNACAAAGCTGAAGAAAGGATCAAGAAATGGTGGCATACTATCAAGGGGATAGTATTCTCTTGTCACCTTGGCTTCGACGAGAAGTATGGCGGTAAGAGAACCTCCTGTCCAGCAGGACCATGAAGCATACAACAAATGCGACGACTTCCTCAAGTATCTACGAAAGAACTGGCTCGAAGGGACGTACAAGGATCTCTGGTTGAGGTGGGAAATAGAACCGCGGACGACGAACCCTGCAGATGTGTTCAACAGGTGAGTTTCATGCTTAATTGTAATAACACAACATTTTCGTGGCACTGTTGGAGAAAAATTAATATTACATGTGTTGTAGTGCTGTCGGATGCGTTAGTAGCAGGGGTGTGCGAAACTTTCCGTTTTACGCTCTCCGTTTTACGGCCATTTTTGGCCTTCCGTTTTATGTTTTACGTTTTACGGGTTTTTGAAAACGGAAATTCTCAGGAAATTATGGAAGGAGGAGAACACATGTATTCTTTCGGATAGTGGCGAAATGAGATGCAAGCAACCAAATGCCCTCCAATTGAACGCTTGCATAGGTTCATTCCCTTCACCGATTTTTCCTTAACATAATGAATGCTCTACATTGCTGGTGTAGATTACAGGAAGCATCTTACTGACGTGAATGTTGAGAAAATACTACACTCTTTACTTTGCACCGAACATCCCAAAAAGATGCTTAAGAAGCTGTGTCTTTCAATTTCCAGCATTTCTTGCATTGAAGACACTAAAAAAAGCTCGGTGGGCATTTAAGTAGAACAAATAAGATGAAGTCACTCGCTGGACTTTGGTACATTACTTTTCTTTTGACGAACTCTGAAATTTCTAATTTATGTTAACATTGCTATTTCCTATTAGAAGTGAATGAAAACCGAGAATACAGCCTTGCTGAGCTTATCAGATTTTTCAAGGGATTTCGTATTCATATCTGTAATTTGAGTTTGCATGGCCATCCCTTTAGGGACAGTTGTAGGACAAATTCTTGTGAAAATTGGTTACAGCAAGAAATTCAAATCTGGTAAGGAAATTAGGATACAGGGGCCACCGATTGAAAACTTCCCAGCCTATATGAGACCAGGTCGTCAGTAACCTGTCATGGAAATTGTAACTCGATCCTACAGCAATATTCCGAGGCCAGATCTGCTTTGAATTTTCTTTACTTCACACAGAAGAGGTTGTATTAATGCCAGTAGACAACTCCACCATCACAGATAAAATGACAGGATGCCAGGGGACCAGAAGAGCACATACAATTTGGGTCTTGTACCAACTGGAGGAAACTTTCTCGGAATCGCTACATATCTTTGAGGTGGAACCCAGCCCAATAGAGCATGAATTGAATAACACATCCAACTAGAGTAGGATTGGTTAGAACTCTATCAGATCCTAGTACAAGAGACCAACTTGCTGGAGTTGAAGCATCAATGCATCAATATGAAAAAAAATTTCCCACAAAGGGTAAAATGACTTGGTCGAACAAGTGACAAGCATATGGGCTAATAAGTAACAAACATGTGGGCAAAGAAAACATTGATGAGCGATAAATACACGCCTGACTTCCACTGCACCATAATAGAGGTGGACCTCGTATACTTTCGAAAATTTTCCGTTTTCCGTTTTACGCTTTCCGTTTTCCGACCATTTTTGCGCTTCCGTTTCCTGTTTTACGTTTAACGGGATTTGAAATTTTACTTCCGCACATCCCTGTTTAGTAGTCGGTCACATGTGTCATTATCTAGTGGTATAGCAGTACAGCAGGGATATGGTTGATAGCTTAGGGCCTCCAATCGCAGCTATGTTGTGTGTTAAGTGGTAGGCAGATTCATGCATTCTGACGCAAGCCAATGCGCAACCAGCCAAAACGGTTGCTCGCCCTCTTTGGATCATCCGTGTTTTCCTTGGCGGTCGCTCGCGCTGATGCGTTGATTCTGATGTCTCATAACCACTGAACATGGGCTAACCGGGGAAAGCGCGACACAGTGGATACGGTACGGCTATGAGAGCGTTGGGCCACGCGAACATGACCAGGAAAGAGGTTTTCTTCGAGGCGGAGGCCGTGGATATGGACAACAGATTCCATCCTTATTAGTCATAATTTGTGCAGTTGTTTAATAACTTTATGCTCGTTTTCGAACATTTATTTCATTCCATTTTCCTTTTTACACTCCTGGGTGGATTTTTCCTATTACAGGCCTGAGAATTTCTGGTTGAATGAGGCAACTACATATTACAAGTATATTTATCATTTATTCGGTATATTTAATGCTCATAAGAATGTGAGTTACATGGCTTTGTTGTTGCAGTTATTCTGTTCCGCTATTGTAGTTACATAATGCTAACGAACCCATTTCAGAACCCTTTGTTTTGTTGAACAGAGTTCGTGTTATTTCATTAAAATGTCGGTGTGAACTCCAGCTTTGCCTTTTCTTGGAATTGATCGGATGCACTGCGACCATAACACCAGTACAATAATAAACCATTCTACTTTGTGAGTTTTCTTCCAAATTCAACCATGCCTACGAAGCTACACTCGTGATGACACACGCCAGCAAAATATACTAGTGATCACCCTGATTCAGTTCTGGTCCTTTCGCTGATACCCCGCAGCCGCTCAGCACCTCCGGAGCAAGACGTCTTCGTTATGGCGATCCATCGACTTTGACATGTTCTGACGCGGATCACGTGTATTTTAATTCTCCTTGACCTTCGCTTTCCGTCCAAACTTGTTAAAACCATGGCAGAACGTGAGAAAACCAGAGAGCCAGCGCAGCATGCACACTTTGCAAGTGCTGCGTTGCGGTTGCGAGACTGGATCAGGGCGACGGCTAGTATACACACCTCAATGAGAGCTTCTGCGCAAATTCACTCGGTTGGCTGCGATTACATTAATCACCCTAAACATTACAAATGGTAATGATCATGATGGAATTCACTATGAACTCAGCCATAGCAAAAACTGATCCAAAAGATCCTGATGGCTGCACATTTGAAATTTTACTTCGTTTTCTTTTTATTATTGATACTGCAGAGAAGGCAATTGTCACAGTGAAAAAAGTATGTGAGATAAAAAAAAATAGCGTCGTATTATACATGACATACAAAATATACAATATTCAGTGAGGTGTCTTAAGGAGGCGGTTAGATTTGCTCGCCAGCAGCAACATTTCGGATCTTCTCAACATTGAACTGCTCAAAGTTCTCCCATGGCTTCTCCCAGAGCTCCACTTTATACAGCTAAAATCACATTGCAATACAACTTTGTTCTTCCATATTACAGGAGTATGAAAGACGTGGAACCTACAGCTCGGTTTCCTCCTTCTTTCAGTTCACAGTTGGAGGCAGAAAGCTCTGTTGCAGCCATATGCTATAAGAAAGAAAATAATCGAACATGCAAAGAAAAGAAATCGAAGACTCTCAAGGGAGTATGCAATTTATGAGGAATTTTTAAACGGCATACTGCATATTAAGTAAAAAAAATTATTCATCAAAATGCTGCCAGAATTACAAATTATTCGAGGTCAAGCTTCCTTAGTCTCTAACAACTTCAACGATTCAATACATCCATTCTCCTGCATAACATAAAATATCACTGTAACATAAGCGAGAACTTCTCTATGGTTTAAAATGTACGTGGAGCTGTATAGTTCACACTGCCAGAAAATTCCTTACAAAATTCGTTCATTCATATTCGATTTACGGTCTTACTAAATTGAAACCCGGAACGACTCGTTGAATATGCGCTCAAAATGAAATTTAAGCGGCATTATCATGTCTGCCCACAAAAGTTGTGCAGAACTCCTCACTTTTATGTTATGAGCAAGAACAAATCTAGCCAAATTTCTTCGTAACAATGTACATACTCAGTTTTACGAACCTCTTTCGAGAGTCACATTGTAATTCTTTGAAATGTTATAAATGAATAAATTGAAGCGAGGACTTCGCATTATTTCCTCTCGCATGGTTCGGACAAATCATCAGAATTCACTTGCGCCAATCTTTGTATGCACCACTTACTGTGTATACCTACTGACATCGAAAAATGAACAATTTTTGGATCACTTTTAAACTCAGCACACTTCCAAAGTGAACTAGGTTCAGTAAATTTAGGTATGAAAATGCCTAGACAAGTTAACGAGAAGCAATATAACAAAACTCACTCCTTTCTTACATGTTGATTCGCCGAACAATACTTCAAATATGTATCTAACCCCAGCCACGACTTGAGATTCAGCCTTGACAATCTGAAAACGAACATGAATCAATCTCGAAAAGTAGCAATAACCAAAGGCAGCCTATATTAACTCTGGAGACAAACAGATTTTGCGGATGAGCTAGACAACTAGGTGAGCCTATGAAAGTAAAGACAAGCGAGACCCCTGACCTGTTGGAAGAATCATTATCTCGCATATCCCGGAGAAATCATCACAATTTACTGAGGAGTACTAAGAGTGTAAGAAAACGCAGGCTTTTCACCCCAGCTTATGCACCCAGTTCGCTCCATCACTTACGTATGTGGTCTACCGTTTTGAAGCTATTTTTGCTGCTGCTGAGGATAAATGGTTCGCACTCGTGCAATACTGCATCAGTATTAGCGAGGATTATTGCAGGGGTTCACTCATATGTTCAGTTGACCACAGCGGATCTCATATCTCCTCGCAGGGTCATGTTTACTGTGCTCGCAATTCGTTCAGACGCGAAGGCAGCAGGTCTCAAACTTTTTCACATGTATCTACTTTGAATTCATCCCCTTCTGGAAAAGAGCATCGATGAATAATCTACGATGTCACAACCAGCTATTTTCTGAGGTTTTCTTGCTCAAAATATCTTCCAAGCTTACGTCAGCATGCTTCGCTAATATTCCCATAATTTCTGCTGAAAAGCGTAGACAAAAGTGAAGAAATAGATAACCACTGCGAATTACCATTCGCGTCATGCACTCATCTCTACGGCTTAGTGGTGTGGGTTATATGAAGTTTGAAACTGACTGTGTTTCCCTTCACTGATTTCACTATTGGTGTACTTGTTAATCACAACCACTTTTTGAGCACCCCACAAAGTACATATTACTTCAAATATATCACACAAAGTACATATTACATCAAACTCTTGGGTTTCGCAATAGCGGAACTGATAACTACGAAGTCATTAGCCAAAGAACAAGCAATTTTCTACCCCAACATTTCACTACGTTCCCACAATTACTGTACCACCGAAGAACGAAGAAGGATCGAGAAGCGGCCAGCCAAACACCAGCGCTATCAAATGACTCCACGCATAAACAAAACGAAGCAATAAACACGCTTCAGTTGGGGTTATTTAGATGAAAACAGAAACTACTGCATGTAAACGATGCTACTGTATCAAAATGTTATACCCATTACATTTCTGAGTGGTTTGATAACACGTACGAAGCATCTGTGAAGGCTTATCAGTTGCGGGACGAAGCCACCAGTTAAGCATTACCTATCGTTACAATTCCTTCTCCAAAATAGCTGCCATTATTTCATCATACCTATTATTTTCGACGAAATGTGGAACAATGCTGACGCTTTTAGTATGAACTCAGCCTAGAGGATTAAGCTATTGTAATTTCGAAACAAACCGCGAGAGCTCACTGCTAATTTCTACTCTCTGTGCTTGCCACATAGTTAAGAATTTCAAGTTGATTATTTCACTGTATAGTAACACAGAAATGGTAGTGTTTTGATGACTATCTTTCCATTTGAAATGGTACTGCGCTAGGAATAACATCATGCGGAGGAAAATTGTTTATTGGCACTATTGCAGCGGAAATCCTTTCCACATGTGCTCTCAGTCCCTTCGCCAAACATTTCCTGTGAACGGCACCCCTGTTTATTTGTGCCTGGATTCTCAATAATGCAGTTGCAGGTTTCTCCGAGGAAACTAAACAGTACGATGTCCACAACAACCGAATCCACATGTGACAAGGACAGCAGCATCTCAAAGGTTGATTTTCTGTCTTTCTTTAATACTTAATTTAAAATGTGTTGAGTGTTTGGAATTTATTTATATTTTATAGTCATTTAGCCGCCTGAAGTCCACCACAGATAAAAAGGACACCCGCTGACTACTTTTTTTCTTGTTACAGAGCGACAATGATTCATATCTAAAGCCGCTGATCGGGCTGACAGCTGAGCAGCTAAAGATAGCCCAGCAAACTACATTCTGGAAATTCTGGAGGTAAGATAAGTTGTGTGCGCAATGCAAATAAAAGCTAGTTCACGTGATTCCAGGATTACAGTGATTGTTTTGTTCTGGTTGATCTGGGCTAGTATGGTGGCAGGAGCGATAGTGATCATTGTTGTGAACAACGGTGACGTACCCAGCACAACAACGACTGCATCCGTGCGAACAACTACTCTTTAATAAACAATCGTGATAGTTTTGTTTTGCGTTCCACTACAGTGTTGATAGATAATAAGAGAAACGAGTGTGAAGTTGCAACAGAGCATGTTAATTTCAATGAAAACAAAAACTGGACGTTCCCTCTAACCACAAGACCTCCAATCATATACGACCCGTTAGCACTCAGATCTTTACTGACCTGGAGCTATTTTTCAGTGAAAACTAGCTGAGGTAATCTAAAAATATTATATTAACTTAGGTAAATATTGTTTCGGATGAGCATGCTCTTGAATGTCAAGCCCTTCTGCTTGGCTGTTTCCGACTGCAATTACCTCAGCGTNACCGCTTCTACTTACAAGTAACGATGAATCCATGCTGCCTTGCTATGAATTCATGCTTTTGGATAGAGATTTCACATAAAGGGTTCGTTTGAAAAAGAAAATTCGAAAACTTACGCCTGCAACTGGACGAAGGTGACATTATCTGACAAAATGGACACCGATTTCGTGACCAGCACAACAAGTAATCCTCTATGGGAAATTTGGGTGCGATTTTAAGGATTAATTCTGTAAGCATACTTCATTATGCGTAAGCCTGCTCGGCTGTCACTTAGCGGTGGCGCAGAGCGTGCGTATCCGCGGGGCATAATCAGCCACGCCTCTTTTCTGGTTGAGCCCAAACGCGCGCCCTCCGACACCACTACGCTCGTAATTACAGACAAACTCCTTTCATGGGCGCTCCCTGAGCTAACAGACCCTACATATGTCAACCGTTTGAGCACATTATTAACGGCACTAGTAAGGTGAAGGAAGCTTAGCACATTATTGCAAAGTGCTAAGCTTTTTTCACGTTATCGGTGTCGCTATCGATTGTCATTACAGCCTTGGTGTCAAGTTACCGATTCACGTACCGATGTACAGGCTCCAACTGCTTTCCTGCCGGTAATTTTTGTGGTCTGTTTTGAAAATTATTTTCCAAATCAGAATTACTGTTAGGGGAGTTTCCCACTATTGCCGCGGCCATAGTTATGGTCTGGTAGCCCATAGAGGGCCGCTGGTCTGACACTGTCTGCAATTACAACTGCACTCTGTTTTCATCGATGGGAGAACGCCACAGAATCTTTCTGAAGGAAATAGATGCAAAACGTCAAGATAGAATGAATGACATAACTTCACATCAAAACAGTGAAGTCGGCGTAGAAATCAAGCGGACGTACAGGGAACGTCAGTCACGACTGCCACTCCCACGGACGCAACATCTACGCGGCGTGGGCGACCGCTGTGGATGTTGGGTGTTGCCTCGCCTGCGCCGCGTAGATGTTGCGTCCGTGGGAGTGGCAGTCGTGATTGACGTTCCCTGTAAATGCGGACAAAGTCGGATTAGCCGCCTTGTGTGAGCTACATACCAGGCAGCAAAAGTGTGAAAGCGCATTTAGCATCCGTATCCAGAAACATCATTCATTTTCTGCTCGAAGTTTAGAACGATTATGAGCTAGAAGATGAATTCAAGGTTCAATCCAACAAACCTTTTGACAATACCCTTTCGATTTGTGCAGCAACGGGTTTGATCTGCTGAGTGATTTTTTTTCTGTTTCATTCATGTAGCATACGTCAAGCGAGTGCTGCAGCATGGATAGAATTTGCTTCACATATGGCGATGACCTGATCTGGAGAGACCCTAACGAAATATCGAAAAAGTTCGAGCGTGACAGCGGTGTGGCACTGTGGGGAGATCCTGAAATCGCCAGTAAGTGTTTTTTGTTGCAGTAAATATTAGTCTCGAGACCACAAAACCGCAGAAGTGACCACACAAAATTGGAATTCACTGATCACAGAGAGACCTGAGATTTGGGCCACTGAAAGCTTTGGTCGTCTCCGAAAGTTTTGGTCTTTTTTCTGGTATGGAGGAAAAGACGAATATATACAAGTCTAAAGAAAAGCGAGACATTCAGATATGAAGCGTGGGGCTAAAATGCCAAACCATTCGAGGAAACATCAAGGTGATGCGAAAGTAATTGCCGTTTCGCTCTATGCACGAATAAACATATCCCTTCTGCCCAATTTGTTTGAATTCAAGCCAACTTGTGTGGCACTCTGGTACGGCATTCCTCTTCTTTGAAACAATGTATGAATACATGTTTTGGCTATTGTCGTGGTCACCGCGTTCCCAACGTCTGCGGCTGCAGACAACGACACGGCGCTACGCGGCCGCCGTGCAACACCGCCGCGATGCTGCTGCGTGGCGCCGGCTTATCGATCGATTTCTTCTTTCAAGCCACGTTCTCGGCTTTTTTTGTTTATTTCAGACAGGATTTTTACGTTTGCCACCCATTTCTTTGAGTTTTTCCCCCAATCCAGTCGAGGAGAGATTTCCAAACCTCTTGTCCGATCTTATCCTGAACTGTTTCAGGTTGTCCAAGCTGTTTTTCATTATCTGTTTCGCAATGTACTATTTTATGGGCCCTCAGGAACGGGGGTGCGGGCAATTAGTTACCCGTTCCATCTGCCACAACGAACTCAAAGAAATGGGTAGCAAACGTGAAAATCCTAGCTGAAATGAACGAAAAAAGCTGAAAAGGCGGCCTGAAAGAAGAAACTGATCGATAAGCCAGCGCCACGCAGCAGCCTCGCGGTGGTGTTGCACGACGGCGGCGTGGCGCTGTCTCCGTTGTCTGCATCCGCAGACGTTGGGACCGTGGTGACCACGACAATAGCTCTTCCTTGAGGTTTTTTATGAAGTTGCACCGGATGCAATTGCATTTCAAAAGTTCAAATAATCCCCTTGAGTAACGTCAAGGCTAAAATTTCAGGAGAATACCGATCCGATGACAAAACACTTCCTATAATTCTGTTTCATTTAGTACATTGTCTCATCTTGACCTGACGCGCGCGGATGGTAAGTGTCCGGTAATCCATAGACACTCGAAAAGAAAGCAGCTTACGTCCTTTGTATGAAAAACTATGACTATGAACAAACATAACTATGAAAAACAAAAAAAAACATAACTATGAACAAACATTTAATACTTATGTTTCATTCATATGATAATAGATTGCGTCTGTTCGAGTTTTTGTCGTCTTCCATTGAAAGAGAAAGGACTTATCAACGAATGAATAACATGGCACTATAGAGCATGTTTTTGCTTCGACTGAGTGTTTGTCGCCTCAGAGTCCGGTAGCATTACGTAATTCCATTCTGTATATGGGAATGATTTCACGCAATCCATCAGAACCATACGGACGAAACGAATATTTCACTCAGACTCACGTCCAGTTCGCAACTGGCTTGTTGGAGAAGGAGAAGATGAGGATCTTGAAACTGCTTTGGCTAGTCGACCCGCTTCTCCAGATGATGACGAAGAGGCTAAATCCACAGTGAGTTGTGATTGGAAACAGTTGGATTCTAACGTTAAGGCTAGATGAAAATATTGACCGTATGCATCACCCACCAGTTGTACGAACAACCGCTTTTTTCCAACACATCTTTTTAATTTTGAGGGAGGGGGGGGGGGGGAATCTCATCGCTTTCTAGGGCGAATCACCACTTTTTCTTGGTCA
>JARK01000364.1:51529-62056 GCA_000688135.1 Ancylostoma ceylanicum
GGGGGGGGGGGGGGGGGGGAATCTCATCGCTTTCTATGGCGAATCACCACTTTTTCTTGGTCATGATTTCCACATTCTTTGAATGGTTAGTCGAGCTGATCGAGCTGATAACAGTGGTATGCATGCTCCTTATGAAATTAACAAAGGACCCACATATTAGTGCTCTGTTTTGGGGTACATCAGATCGAGATCTTCATGTGATCCGGGATTTTCACCGCAAACAGGGCGTAGAAGTTTGGGACAGGAAATTACTACGATTGTTGAACGCATAATTATTGTGGGTGCGCCTGAATTTGAAGTGAAATAATTGCGAAACGAAGTGAACTTTAGATTCAGGCTTTGTCTCAAGTAATAATGCCAAAGAATTCATCATGAAAGTCCATGTAGGATCACGAACGAGGTGATTTTGTACGAGAATTGCCTTCCGTCTTCCCTAGGCCGGCTGTCAAGAAAATTGTGCCAACGGGCTGGGTCGAATTACCTTCTCGAGGTAAGTACTTAGTCATTTTCTGTAATTAACTTCATTTGCCCTAGACTTTCATACTTGCCAACCCAAACGTTGATCCTATTGCGGCTAACGCGTATCAAAGCGGGTTTACGAGTGATCTGACGCTGCTCCCAATGTGAGAGGTGCAAACATAAATGGCGTGGCCTGTAATTGGTGGGGAAGGAGGAGCAATTTTCATGTCATTGCGAGAAGTTAGAGGTGTAGTAGAAGAACTTTCAAATAAGATTTTATTAGAGAAGATGTAGTAAAAGAACTTGGTGATATATGATTCTTTGCCAGAGCATGATATGTCATCGTTATCATTATTTAGTGGTCAATTGTGGAATAAGGAGTAACAACAACAAAAAAGGTTCAGGTAACATGGAATGGCTACGCTTGTCGAATTAGTGAAGCATCCTGTTTAGTCCTCCTGTTTGTTGTAGCTTGATATAAAATAAACATATTAGAGGATAATGCCGATGCCTTATATGATTTGCGTTTGAACCACTTTCCTTGATAATTGAATCTAGTTGCTAACCCGTTATTTTTTCAGACAATCCATGCTCCCAGCGACAAGCTTCTACTAGAGTTGTCAGTTGTCCTTCACCTGGATCAGCCGACATATTTGAATTCTTGGCAAGTACTGCACATTCCGTAAAACCGCGATTTATACACCTCTCAGTGTCATTCAAGTTTTTAGGGCCAACATTCTGAGTATTTCACTCAACACAACAGGTTATCTCCTTCGGTGGCTCAGTTCATCGGCCATTTTCACGCTTTGATACCGAGGCTACGTGCTGTGGAAATGGATTTAAAACATATTGTAATGATTTACCGCAATTTTCTCCGAATTCATTTCAGATACGTCTTTTTAAGGTTGATCAGGTGAAAAGTGGAATTATCACTGAGGAACAAATTGCTCACTACATGTCCCAAAGTGAAAAGGTATTATTTCTCGTGCTGAGAATTCTAAAATTCATTCTATCTGCACAATATCTTGTATATCTTGTATTCTCGAGCTGTTTAGTCCTATATAATACTTGTTTAACCCATTGGGGGCTGCGCGCGTTTTCGCATGTTTGGCGCGCGGGACCAGCGCCTCTTTAAACAGCTCGGCTGCCGCATGATTCCACGCAGTTACGATAAGTTTACTATTAAAAGAACAAGATGGAGAATTTCCAAAAAAAAGTAGTTTATAATCTAATCCTCCAATTTTTTCACCTCAGTTTTCCTTAGGCTGCAGAGTTTGTCTGCGGAGTTTGGGTGTTATAAAGAAATGTGCCAAGAGAATACGCATGGATATGCCTCCTTCTTCACGAAGAAAGGCGCGCAAGATTTAATGCAGTGCTTTTGTGCAAAGAGAAATTTTTCTGCATGAATTGTGTCGTTTCACTGCGTAGGAAATGTGCCTCACTTCACCTCGCTTCGGAAAACTTCATCCCCTATATGCTTTTTGTTGCGACAAAAAGGTGGTATGGGGGCGGTCGATCCCAAGTGCTGTGCAACGGCAAACATTGCCTCTACCGTGCGCCTAGATGCGCCGCATTTGTGCTGCGGTTCGGCTAGCATATTGCCAGCAGAAGGTTATCTCGAATTTATCCACCCAGCGATTCTTCTTTGTATTCGGCCATTTTCTTACTTTTCCTCACGTTTTATATTTCATTTTCCTCCATGCATGATTGATTTGATTTGGACGGTGAGGAGAATTTGCGCGCCTGAGCTACATGCGGTGAAAATTTCACATTAAAAGTGGGGTTCGTCATATTTTTTCTATCTGGGCTTTCTCCCACATAGAATGCTACTCTGCCGCTCAAAAGACGTTCTTTCCAAGCATAGTTAGATGTCCTTCATATGGAAAAACGGGAAAAAGGTCGATTACGAAGCAAACTCGCTGGTCGGAAAACTTCCGGCCAACATTCGGCTGACAAAAACGGACCGCAACGCATCTACGGCACATCTTTGACGCGCAGCACCTGAGAGGCGGTGTTTGCCGTTGCACAACACTGTATCGGATTGACCGCCATTATATGCCTTAAACAAACTATAAACAGCGAAATAATACGAATGTGAGGTCCGGCAAATGATAGGAAGAGCCCATCGTGAGTCGCACGGTTGTCAACAGGTTCAAGTCCATTAAGCATATTCACTTTATCTGTACCATACCTCCATCTGACAATCACCAATAAACAAGCTGAGGAACTAACGCCCTGTTGCCACTTTTCTACAATCGCCCCATTTAAAGGCAGAGGCTCACCTCATATCCTTTTCGAGTTATTAACATATTCCGAACCTCCTCGATGCGCTGATTCCGGCAATGTACTTGAAGTGTCCCAAGATACAGTACTGCTCACGGGATGTCGAAAACCGACGGTCGTTCCGCGGAATCACCGTCGCTCACCGTCGCTTTGCTATAACTTCCTTAGAACTGCACCAATCAAATCGGTTTCGTAACCACTCGATTTGTCTCGAGGAGATCTTTCCAATGACCTACTGATTGTCGGGGGAAACTTTCCGTTTACCGGTTTCTTGCAAGTAATCGATATATCGATCGATAGCGCGTAATGGAACGGACCAGTACAGGGTGCGCACAAATTATTGGCGCGTGCTTCTTAAAGCTCCAATCAGCTGTGGTTGAGCGAATTCAGAGGTCATGTTGTGGGTATGTTTGCTGGAACAATACCTACCGCAAACAATATCAAGATTGCCGAGTGACATCTTTCCTGGTCTGTAAAGACTTCGAGAAGCTTTCAGCTCAGACCACCCGTGACACGCAGGTGTTATTCCAGAAGATATTTTCAAGAATCTTCAGGGACAAACTTCCACCAATCTGTTCCTACCCATTTTGTACTACAGACCTTACCCACTAACATTTCCAAAGCGGAGCTCATAAAAATGCAAATGAAGTGAGTTACGTGGCTCGAACTTCGAGCCAAAATTCAAGGAAATCACCTGCGAAACCACTTCTGAACGAATTTCGGCTTGCAAACTGAGGCTGAGCGAGTTTACCAAAACCATTTTTCATTGATAGAAGTGGGAGTCTTCCACGGTTTCAGAAAATCTACTATAGTTGCTGTTCTCTTCTAGTTATCAGTCCTAAGTCCGCAAAAATAGCAAAAACGGCTTGTGAGATATAACTCCTGTTTTCACTCTGGTAATCATTTTGTGGTCCAATCCACGGTGAGCCCATAGTAGTAGAGACTTAGTCTTGACCTATCATACACAGATGGTTGGAGTCTCCTGAGCCTACCTCAGGAAATCTTCGAAGGTAAGCAGTCGTGGTCGAGCGCGTGTCACGACTCCCTAACCGCGATTTGACCAGGAGTATTCCTAAAGCCTGTGTAACCACAGAAAGAGATCATCTGGGAAACCACCCACTGTCTACGATAGAGATGGCCCGAACAAAGATACCTAGAGCATGGCTTGTGAATTCGATCAATCCTACCTAATCTTATCCGATTTGAACTCCAAAAAACCACGCGCCAATAATTCGCGCGCACCCTGTAGTAGCGAAAACATGCGCAATGAACTAGAACTCAAGCTCAAATTTGATTGTTCCTATTGAATTTAGGCAAAACCTTCTTAAATCGAGCTTCTAGAGCAGAATCGGGCAAACTCCACGCCGTTCCAAAGACTTTCAATTTTCTTAGGCAGCTGCTGTAAGGCCATGCTGTTGTAGCAGATATTGCGGATTTGAGTAGAAAAGAATTTTAGACCCAAGAATACTCGTCTCGTGTCTATCTGCGAAGCAGGGTGCTGTAGGTCCACTCATCCTGATGTTACGCTCACCCAAAATGCAGACCTTTGTTGTGCTTTGTGGAAGCCTCGATGTTGAGGGAGCCACAGGTCGCTTGTGAGAAGAGCTACCGATCTTTTATGAGAAGTGTAGAATAAGCACTATGTGCACTTTTAAAAATGCAGTAGAAGTAGTTCACGCTATCTTTATTTGTCGAGTAGAACTGTGCTAATTTTGCCGAAAATTTAGCCGCATTATTACAACCTTCTGTACCGGCCCTAGGAGAGTGTTGGAACAGTGGATGCCTATGTACTCTGAAAGAGTTCAAGAAGGGTGACATCCTGTACCAAAAACAGGGGTTTTTGGGAGGTTCAATTTCTCAGCTTTATTTGGGTGCGACAAAACGTATTCTAGGGCTCTGAGGGTGGGAGCATGCCGCATTTGGGGTGGCTCCCAGGTTCGAAACCTATCTAAGGGAATCTTTTTGCAAAATGTTTGCTTCGATGAACGAAACCCTTATTCCGGCGAACACGTGAACATTTCGAGCAGCAACGGATCTCTAATGCGAAAAACGGCACTATTTTGATAAGAAACGTTTGTAAGTGATAGAAATAATCGCGAGTTCGCCCAAACACGGGCTCCATTCGCCAAAGAAAACATTTTGCAAAAAGATTTCCTTGGGCAGGCATCGAACCTGGGAGCCACCACAGATGCGGCATGCTCCCACCTTCAGGGCTCAACGAGAAGCTTTATTACACCCAATGGTGCAGAAAAATTGAACCTCTGAAAATCTCCTGGTTTTGACACAGGATGTTACCCTTCACGAACTCTTTCGGGCTGCATAAGCATCCACTGTTCGAACACTCTCCTAGGGCTGGTACAGAAGGTTGCAGAAATGGGACTAAATTTTCGGCAAAATTAGCGCAGTCCTCCTCAACAAATGAGGACAGCTAGAACTAGGTCTGCTACATTTTTCAGAAGTGCGCATAGTGCTTGCTCTGAATTTGTCATAGGAGGTCGATAACCCTTCTTATAAGCGAACTGTAGCTCTCTAAACATCGAGGTTCAATCAGAGCACCACAAAGGTCTGTACTTTGGGCGAGCGTAACATCAGGATAAGTGGACCTATAGCATCCGCACTTGCAGAGATTGAAGTAAACAAAGAGTTTTCTCTGGCGTAGAATCCCTATTTACTCAAGTTCGTTAGATCTGCTGCAACAGCATGCTCTAACAGCAGGTGCGTGAAAGATTGAGTATTTAATTATTTATTCATTTATTTATTTATTATTAAAAGATTGAGTATCTACGAAACAGCATGGAGTTTCCCGAGTTATGCTTCCTGATTCTAGATTTTGCGAGGTTTTGCCTCAATTCGGTCAAAACAATCAAATTTGAGCTTGAATTCTAGTTCATTGCGCATGTTTTCGCTACTGCTGGTCCGTTCCATTACGCGCTATCGATCGATATATCGATTATTTGGAAGGAACTACTAAATGGAAAGTTTGCCCCGACATTCAGTAGGTCATTGGAAAGACCANTGTCACGTTATATATATACTTGTATACTAGGCTGGTTCCCTTGTGGCTAGGGACTTAAAGAAGAATCTCGTTAGCCACCTTCTCAGGTAAAAAGTNTTATTTATTCATTTATTTATTTATTATTAAAAGATTGAGTATCTACGAAACAGCATGGAGTTTCCCGAGTTATGCTTCCTGATTCTAGATTTTGCGAGGTTTTGCCTCAATTCGGTCAAAACAATCAAATTTGAGCTTGAATTCTAGTTCATTGCGCATGTTTTCGCTACTGCTGGTCCGTTCCATTACGCGCTATCGATCGATATATCGATTATTTGGAAGGAACTACTAAATGGAAAGTTTGCCCCGACATTCAGTAGGTCATTGGAAAGACCACCTCGAGACAAATCGAATGGTGACCAAATCGATGTGATTGGTGCAGTTCTAAGAAAGTTATAGCAAAGCGACGGTGACTGCGCGGAGCGACCGTCGGTTTTCCACATCCCGTGAGCAGTATTGTAGCCTCTAAACCCGTTTTCGTGACGGGGTTTGTAGCAGTTTGCTGTAACAAATTTACATGCAAAGGCGTGTATCATCGTTGATCTTATCGTTTGGACAGGCCAAGACGTGTTCACCCGACGTTGCTGCTGTGGCGGGCAGCCAGCACAGCTTGGAGCAGATCCACCCTTGCTCCAAGAAGCGGGTATTTTGACTCTATCAAAAACAGAGTCTTCTTCACTTCTGCGACTTTAGCCGTACATTGTTGAAATCAGCGAGACGAAGCCGTCAAGAATCTGCTGATATCGTCGAAATTAGAAACGAGGAGGCCTTGCCATATGAGGTGTGGTGTGGGAGGAGGGGACAGTAAAGAAAAACTGAAGTCTCGACTAGCTTGATGCACAGAACCGCCAAAATTTCAAAGGAAAAATAATCGTACCCGCAAACTTGGTGTGCTTTTCATGATATTGATGGCCAAAGATTTTTATTTTTATCTGTTGCTGTTTTTTTTTTGTTGTCTAAAGCGGGCCTTTAGGTTAATTAGATGTTTTAATCAAAAGTCACTACATACATTATTCGTAACTCCAGTTTGTAGGTTGAATACGATCGCCTCGTACTTGGTCTCGCAGGATTAAGAGTCGAAATGGCGAATCTTTTAAGAAGGATGCAGTCCAACACGAGAGCAACAGACGCGGGCAACGACAGGGTTGCTCTTCAAGATCCTCCCATCTACGACTTTCCCTTCTCTCTGTGATCCCACCACTTACGTGGTATTTCTGACCTCAAGCTGTCCCCCAACAATTCACTTAATTATGGATCTCCTTATGAACGATTCTCTGTTTGTATTCGGAGAGTAGCTCAAATGTGCATAATGACGTAATAATTCCAAATAAATTTTGTGATCTTAATGGCCAAAATGAAGGAGAAAAATACGTGTCGTGTCTTCCTAGTGATACAAGATCTTACCAAGTCTCATCACAATAATGTGTACACCAAGGTGTTGCAAAAATAACTGCAGTTTCGCGGTATGTACAAATAAATCTTTTTTTTTTTCTTGCCAGCAAGTGGATCGACGGGCTACTTAGCGTGGAACAACCCCGGTGAGGCTGCTTGCCCGGCAGAGGGGGGTTGGCCAGCTATAGGGTTCCCCAAAGATTTGATCTTGCAGCGAAATCAGTGGCAGAAGGGCTCAGACAAAGGGCTGTGCAAGAGGATCCAGAAAACCGGGTGGCAGCCACATGTCGGGGTCCGTTGCAGCGGAAGCCAGAAACCGCTCGCATGGGACTTCTTACAGAACCGGACTTACGGAGCGCTAGAAATCATGGATGTGGCAGCCACTTGGGAATCGTGAAAACTAATGGATGCGAGAATAGAGCTCGCAAGCCTTTTATAAACCTGCACTTTCTTCATTCTATCCGTAGATCATAAGTGGAGTCTGAACTCTATCTCGAAAGCTCTTTTCTTCTCCTTCTCCTTACACTAGAACATTGAAGTAAATAAGCATTGGAGTTCACGAGAAAAAAGTATCCACCCGGCCAAAACCGTTCACTTGGAACAAGAATAGCCGAAACTGTTTGAGGGATTTGTGCCTTGTGTGTAGAGGAATGCATGCCAGAAGAATTGCTCAATAATACCCCTTTCAGACACGTTTCTTATTCCCAGTGAATCCCGTTTCTGGCCTGAATCGTTTTTTACTGTTCAGGAGCAACAAGCCCATGAGTGCTGCGTACATTCAAGGAACGATTTACCCTTGCAAGTTAGATTAATGCGTTAGCGGTCAATTTCTTCTTCCTAGATTCATTCCTTTCCCTTTCATAACGAAGAATTTTGTTTTGAACCATTTCGCAGAACTAGTGCTATCTGACCTGCTGAACAGGAAGATCAATTTTTCTGTAAATAGACTATTTTTGTTCAAGCACGGCAGTGCCGTTTAGCGTTATAGTGAATTGGAGTCCGATTCGGTCGGATAAGAAATGATACGTATCGATCCTCGTCGGAATCCGACCGATGAGGATCGATACGTATCATTTCTTATCCGACCGAATCGGACTCCAATTCACTATAACGCTAAACGGCACTGCCGTGCTTGAACAAAAATAGTCTATTTACAGAAAAATTGATCTTCCTGTTCAGCAGGTCAGATAGCACTAGTTCTGCGAAATGGTTCAAAACAAAATTCTTCGTTATGAAAGGGAAAGGAATGAATCTAGGAAGAAGAAATTGACCGCTAACGCATTAATCTAACTTGCAAGGGTAAATCGTTCCTTGAATNTTTAAATTGTTCCTGAATCTATAAATGCTATAAGTATCTCTAGTATGTACTTTTTTTCTATTTGCACTCATACTTCTTACAGATATGCAGTTTCCCAAATTATTCCACTTATTTTACTTCCACACTGCATGAACAGTCACGTGACGTCCGTCTTTCGTCAAGGGATAAAGGATAAGGCGTTGATAAATCCCGTCATGTGGAATGCACCACGCATTAGGCTCGAACCAGACTCGACGGCGAGCAGCGTTGGGGCGCGTCGGCTTCCATGCGCAGCATGCGAATCGATCGCCGCGGCCTCGTCCGGCTTCGTGGGGCGGCGAGCGGCGGCCGCCGCCAGCACAAATTAGGCCGACCATACCTTGCGCACTGCAGCGTCGGCCGGCTGCGCGGCGCGTCGACGCGCGTCGACGCCCTAGGAAGCCGAACCGGGCCGGCTTCTTCGGGCGTCAAGCGGCGTTTTGAGGGGAATGCTGGAGTTATTCAAGTGAAACACTATATCTTTCTTATCCGTATGGGTAGCGATGAAAAATGACCGAAGAATATAGCTGAATACATGATCATTTCTTCAAAAAGCATTATTTTGAAACAAATGGGATCCGAAATGGAAGATTGATGATTGTAAGCAGATGGGAATCAAAGGAGAAAGAATCCGAACAAACATTAGCATCAGTCATTGATGTCTCAGTCCTCGGGTACTTTTGCATTGAGATTTGACCTGAGAAATTATGCGCGGGCATTTCTCGCATTGATTGCTATCGCCTAGAGCGAATCCTTAGGGGATATATGTGACCGGCAATCTATACATTGCCATTACACCGATATTGTGCTTTCCTTCCATCTGTTCCTGATTGGCACTGTAACATCCAATCCCACTTAATAATTGAACCAAGTGTTTTGAAAAAAAAAGTTCAATTTGAAAGCTTTGGGAACATTTATAATCCTGTAGAAATGTCTCCATACATTCTTTTGGTTCTTACAAATATTTTGTACGACTTTGTAAGCTCTTTCGCTGACAAACTTTGATTTTTGAGTTTGAGGCGTATTAGGTTAGTGACAGTCGCTCGACGCTGCGTGACGCCCGAGGAAGCCGAGGGGCCGGCCGAGGCTAGCGTCGCCCATACCTTCGCCGTCGACTCTGGTTCGAGCCTTAGTCTTCATCTGAGCATCGTAGAGGATGCGTCGAATGCGTATGCGCCATATACAGTGACTGGCGGAGGGCATCCGATGAACCAAGTCAGTGCTTCATCTTCCCAGACTCTTCTGGTACCAATTTACCGACCCCCGAGGGGGGATGGCTTGTTTGGCCAGGGGTACGATCGAGCCATCGACCGTGTTCGTGTGCAGCGAGCCTCTTAACACTGTGCCACACGCGCCACCTTTCGTCAAAATTTCCAAAATTTCGAATTCCAGGGAGTAGTGATGAAACTTACGCATGCTTACCCTCAATATGCTTTCGTTGCACGCAACGCCGGCATCGGTAGAGAGACAAGACTCGACTTGGTGATATCGCCCATAGTAGCTGGCAAGAGTTAATTGGACTCCAGACACTTCCTACGAGACACCCGCAATTAGAGGTCCGATTGAGATGCGGGAGATATGCAGGAATCGTTCGAGCGCAAATTCTGCACACGTTTAACGCTCTTCTATCGTGCGCAACGTTGAGAGCGGCAAGCCTCGATCTGGTGAGGCCGCCCACCTCAGCTGGTAACAGGTGATACAGATTGTTACGTGGGTGTTGAGAGACAGAGGGTTGCTACCCTTTCTGAATGGACCTTATGGGTGGTTCAGTGGTAAGAGTGATGAGACAAAGAGAGATTATATGTACAAAACCTTCATTGCTGAGTAACGACTTCGCACCGTGTGTGCTATCTGGATGAGTGAGGAGCCAGGGTAATCGTGCACCGACCACGCCCCTTGGTCATCGAGGGCCGATGATACAGATATGGGCAGCTCCTAAATGACACCCGCGATTGTGGGTGCGGAAGTTGCACAAGAAAGGTGGGAAAACTACCTATTATACTTG
>JARK01000365.1:9714-25084 GCA_000688135.1 Ancylostoma ceylanicum
GCCACTTAGAGTATTCACCGAATCGAATAATATTCAAACAATAATTCAAATTTCCGTTTACTCGCAATATTCAAATATTATAAGACGTAGAATACTCGCAATATTCGAATACCCAATATTTTCAAATTACCTTTTCATTCGAATATTCGGCAAAACATTCGTTCCTTCAAACTTTCGAAAAAAAAAAACTTCCAAATGCAACGCTCTAGTACTTACAAACCCGAACTAATAATGCAGCGGACCGTCCTAAACAGGACTATCGGACACTTACCACCCGCGCGCGTGTAAGACCGCGGCACCATGGTTCACGAGAGATCCTTCAGTAGTGGTGTTCATGAACGTCGCCGGGAAGGTATTAGCCTTCCCATTGGGTGGACGAGTTTTGCGGGTGAAAAGTTTGTATTCATGAAATCGGCAGGTACCTTCCCGGCCTACCCGGCGGGTGGACGGGAAGGTTCCCGCTTAGCCGACCCCCTAGGCATCGGGAAGCTCTACCCGTGGATGGAAATCCGTCACATCTTCAACCATTCTTGCTCTCTATTCGTGAATCTAGGCAGTATATTGCCTTACTAAAATTCCAAAGGGTTTTGTCTTCCGTCTCACAACGATAATTAAATACTATTTCCGTTTTGAGCTCGTTTCTTACAATAGTGCTTGGATAATGTTTGACTTTCTTAGCAATGTATGCTACTCCACTGTCAACGATATTTCCATTCCGACCTCAGGAAGGTTCCCGTCTACCCGGCCATCAGAGTGCAGGAACCTCATCCCGTCAACTATATCTTCAACAAATTCCTGAAAACTTCTTAAGTTTTGACACACCTAAGATCCATTTAGCTCTCAAATCGACTACTCCATTCACATATCGTGAAAACTGCACATGATTTCAGGGGTTGTCGTTCCTGCGTACACTGAATCTTTGTATGATGCTCAAATTGTAGCATTTCGATAACCAAAAAACATCTTCTCTAAGTCCAGTTACCTATACGTATGTTTCGATGGATTTTCTCCATTCTGCATTCTCAAGATTCAATTCGATGGGGAAATTCAAGCTAGAAAAAACATTGATAGAAAATCAAAAACTTCTTTAGAGCGAAGACAATGACGAACGAAATTAAATAAAACTTTGACAAAGAAAACGCCAAAAATTATGGTTGCTCAGGAAATGTTGTTTTACTAATCTTGTAAGCATAAAAACGCTTGCAAAAATGCGAATTAGGCAATGCTTCCCCTTCTCCCCTTTTCAATTAGTTTGTGCTGGTATAAAATTTCACTACTTTGACTAGTGTGATGCGGAAACATGTAGGAAAACAACTCGTTGAAACATTGCGAAATATGAGGCATTAAGAGCTTTACCGCGTCTAATCTGAAAGTGGGATCTAAACTAAATTCTAGGCTGGGCTGTATTTCGATGATGAACCGATGATACTATTCCAATTATATTGCATTAAATGTCGAAAAAAATATGGAATGGAGTAGTTTCCGCTCAAATTCTTCCTCAAACCATCCAAAATTCCTGACTTCGCGCCTTTCATATGCCAAAGCGCACCCCAATTGGAGTACTACTGCACGCGTCGCGCTCTTCCCGGTGGGAACCAGCGGCAGCGGGTAATGACCACGCCCTTTCTCGCTCGCGCGCGTTCATGAATACCAGTACAGGTTCAGCTTTTTCTCTTGAAGAACTGTTCGTCGTTGATCTCAGTCGATAAAGTCTGGAACTACCAATAGATACGGTGGGCGTTAATGGCGGTGACCCGTCTGCGGCCTCGAACAGAACGCGGCGCGACAGTGGCTTATCTGAGTTTTCTTGATAGCTGTTCATCATATTTGATGATAACTAATAAGAAAACTAACTGACTATCAAGAAAATCCCATAATTTGATGTTCCGGAGAGGATTCTCGCTCGAGCGGCGCGGTCGCGCCGCGTTCTGTTCGAGGCCGCAGACGGGTCACCGCCATTGACGCCCACTGTACCTTGCAAATCTCGCTCGGATTTTCATTCCCAAGTTCAAAAGGACACAGAGGCTAGATGCCGCGCGCCCGGATGTAAGTCTCCGTAGAAGTCTAAACAGAAGCCCTAAATTAAAACCTCCATCAACAAGTTAGACAGAATAATAAGATTCGATACCTCCTGATCCCGTCATTACATAAAGCGAAGTAGGTACATATCAAAAGAACATCTTGAACATACGGCGTAGATTGGCGCTATAATCCACTTGGAACATATGTGGCACTTTGTGTCGCCGTCGCCCGCGACGGCTTATGATGGCGACTGATCATCGCCGAGGTTGGCGATTTGCAGTCGCCATCTTCGGCGGTCGCCGTGACGCCCCACCCACAATCGTTGGGCAACGATGTCACAATCACCGGCGACGACGATGCAAAGTGCTACACTCCACGTGGACTATAGCCCCAGTGATAGGCTCAAAAAACATTTTCTACTCCAGCCTTTTTTTGCACAGAACTCCACGCGTTTCATGAAGATCAAGTTCAACCAGGGTCAAGAATGGCGATCATAGGAAGCTGACCACCATACAATTTTCTCAGTACATGGACGGCTAGAGTACGACCCTCCCTTCTCTTCCCTGTCCGATCCGGCGCTATGACGAGCTCAAACACTTTTTTATAGACAAATACTAACTCGAACCACAACGATCTCCCCTCCCTCACCACTAAACGGCCAACCCTGGAAAAAGAGATATAATTCCTTTCTACACCTGACTGCCATAAGATCTTTTGAATAGCTTTCTGTTAAAGGGACACCTGACACGCTGCAGTGTCAAACATTTGTCAACCCAGCAAGGCTGGTAGAAAAATGCTCTTCTTGGTACAATCTCACGTCAGTTTTGAACCTGATCGGGTGGTATAGTCTCATACAAAAACGTCACTTTTCAACTAAATCAAGTGGAAGTCTCCCAGAGTGGTACTTTGGCAGCTCAAACTCGAACACGAATTCCTGCCACAATAATTTCGTCGTGGGTGTGCATTATCGTGAGAGAAAACAGGGCGTAATACGGTTCTGCGACTGGTTTGTTCAAATGTTCCTCATGCCCTTTTACAATTGACTCGTTCCCTTTCCACGCGATTTCACTATAAATGTCCATGCAAAATTTGAATGTGATGAAGACGAATTGGTCGTGAAGGACGAGAAATCTCCTCCTCGCTTTCCCTCGCGATGATACATACCCGTTTTGTCAGAGAATTTTTTGAAGAGGAGCTGTGACGTTGCGAACTCAGGGTCACAATGAAATGAAGGAAAGAAAGCAAAGAACTTCCCAAAAACAACAGCACAACGTTCGTATACTTCGCATGGACGTATTATGTCCGATTATCATAACAACAAACAACCAGAATGTAGCTTCGCTTTAGAAAAAGGTAATGAACAATTCAATAACCAGCCATGTTATCATCATGAGATGAGACCACGCAACGTCTCCGTTCTCTTCTCGTCCAGCTGAGAAGCTTGAACGACTGCTTCGAACATTTCCCTGTTGTTGTGCAGCACTTTCAGTATATGTTGTAGCCGCTGTGCAACTGAAGTACCCTCGTCGTTCTGTGGGAAAGCTTCAAGGAGGAACGCCGATACTACTGAAACCATGAACATTACACATATGTGAGATGAATTATAACTTTGTAGCAGTGGCGGACGCAGGGGGGGGGGCGCCCCCCCCGAGAATGGGTCGCCAAATTTTTGAAAGTACTTTACAATACATATAAAAATCTTGTATTAGTTTGTTTTTATTTGTTTATTTTTATTGTTATTTTTAAAATATTGATTATTTATTATTTATTATTAAAATTAATATTTTTATTAATTTTATTTTCCGTCTGGGTCCCCAAAACGGCGGAGACCCCAATTTTTTTCCCACGCCCCCTCTCCCGCCCACTTTCTGCGTCCGCCACTGCTGTGTAGAAACTAGCAAACACAACTAGAAGCTGGACAGAGGGAAGGAAGCCAAGAATGGAACATAGGTAAAATCAATGCTGCTGATTTTACAGGATAGTAGCCTTTCCTATTATGGATATTCTTCTGAGATCTGCTATCACCAAATACTAAACGGAAAAACCCGACTTGCTTCTGATCGATACCCTAAAACTGAGAAATTTCAAACACCTGCCTATCACGCTTTTTTGTTTTAATGCATATAAGTACAGTCTGTATCAAAAGTATGGGCAAACCCTAACTTTTGCACATAACACCGTAACTTTTGCACACCCTAACTTTTGCACATCTCGAGCTCTACCTATCGGTCTGATTTTGTGCGCATTTGATTTGTCGGATCAAGAAACC
The DNA here is from genome assembly GCA_000688135.1 of Ancylostoma ceylanicum. Taxonomy (NCBI): domain Eukaryota; kingdom Metazoa; phylum Nematoda; class Chromadorea; order Rhabditida; family Ancylostomatidae; genus Ancylostoma; species Ancylostoma ceylanicum. Next base: position 14,006 of record JARK01000365.1, read on the forward strand.
CTAAGATTTATGGCTTCAGTCAATAAGGTCATCTCAGAGCATTTATATAATTTTTTTAAGAGAAAAGTCAGGAATTTCATGTATCAAAAGTATAGTGACATTCGCTGTTGAATGGCCGTTTCGCCCAAAAAAGAAAAGTCAGCGAGAGGTGGATTGATAACCGGATGGTACTGTTTTGTTTATTGATACTTCAGAGTTCTGTTTGCCATACTATAGAAATGACTGGCGAAATTAATCTACAGATTGCTTCAAGCAACCACAGCGGCATTTTCGATGACTTCATCCGAAACAAATTCTCTGTTGTGTGCGCACATCTGTCTGAAAATAGTCTTAAACACACTTTGCATTGGAATTTGTTTTTAGAAGCACGGTCGCTGCCCCAAATCGTGGAGCATCCGACGATATCGTCTTAGTAGTAATGATAAGACATCGTCATTGATTTGCTAGAGCTTGTTCAGCCACATTACGTACGATCGAAAGGTAAAGGACAGAATGTCATGCTCGTAATGGCATCCCTATCCGTACAACCATTATTTCCCATGTTCCTTCTCCATGATGAGGCTTTCTTCTTGCATATAAACCTGGATGCAGCTCTAGACTATACGAGACATTCGGATAACCTTTTTCCAACAATTTTCCAACAAGAACAAATGCATTAAATGAAAAAAGGGCTATATGTTCAGGAATGAACTTTCAGTAATGACTGCACGGTTAGGGACGTAACTACGAGTATAGCATAGGTAACTCCGTACTTTTGGATCATGCGGAATGTAGCTCAGGAAGCTTTGCCAGAACTTTGAAGAAGCCTCCTACCACGCCTGCAGTGTTACTGTTACCAAGACATCATCTTCAGGCAAGAAAATGCAACTACATATTCACTACAGTCACCGCAACCGAGCGTGAATCAGCTCACCCAGGGTGGAAGGTCTGGACAGGCAACCCTGCTTTTCACAACTTTTCTAATGATAGATTCTTGACGGTCATTCCTGGGCTGTTCTGAGCTCAAATCAATTGGAACATCTCCATAGAAGAACCGAAGAAAGCCAACCTTGTCGCTTGGAGTCACTCATAGATCAGTCTCGCCAGCAACAACTTCTACAGCGCGGATAATAGGATGTTTGAAGTGGCAACAAACGAAGGATTACCTATTGGCTATCAATCCCCACTTTGCTGATTTTTTTTCGAGAACGTTCATTCAACAGCAAGTGTCCCTATACTTTTGATATAAGGAATTTCTGACTTTGTCTCCTTAAAAAATATAAAGATTCTAGGAGTTGATCTTATCGATTGAATCAGTGTTTCTGGTCCTAAGTATCTTGATACGCTGAATCAAGTGGATAAAAAATCAGACCATTTAGAACTTTGAATTTGCCATTCACAGAAACAAGAGGAATGGCTAAATGAGTGATACCTTTTGAAACATTTCTCTTTTCATCCGTTTTCATGACACCAATGCCAAAATTACCTCAGCTATTCTCCTATTATTGCTACGCTCTTACTCTTGGCGTCGGTAATGTCTAGGCAGTCATTACCAACGCCTCAGTCTTCCAAGATACTTGTCAATTCCAAATTTCTTTACTTAATCTAACAGTTGCATTGCAACGCAGTTAAGTAACCATGCATAAACTCAGAGCAAAATGGGGCAGAGCAAAACATACTAGAAATTATAGGTGCTATTTTGCAATTTTGCTCTTGATGGTAGTAGAACAGAAAGAACTCACTGATAAAGACTATTCGTGGCAAATTGCTATTGTTCTCGCCTAGAACAACCGGGTGGTTTGACTCGATAAGATCAGCAAGGTATCCGTAAATATGAGGGGCTTCAGTCACATCTTCGTGAGTAGGCAACCATGACAAAAAAGTAGGGACTACCTGAAATTCAAAAGATAGAACAAGATGAAAAAAAAAACAAAAAGGAAGGAAAAGATGAGAGGTAGAAGAGAAGCAAAAATATCAAATGATGGGAATACCGCCAACAATTCGTCCTTATCTTAGTACCATTCCTAGGTTAAGTGAACTTCTTCAAACATCTATGATTATCGAACACTCTAACGAGCTGTTTCATACGCGTTGGAAAATCCATATGGAGAATTATGGCTTGTATGTAGTGGCTTTCTTGCAAGTAAAAACTGAGATTCAGCACTTGTTTTTACAAAAACATTAGGTTGTGAAATAAGTTCGCGCGGTTTATTCATCTCATTCTAACTGTTCTTCAGCTTCGTTTATCATATATGATTTAGTAGCTTTTTCTTTTTGTTGTATACCAATACTACAACTGTGCTGCTCACATCCTACCACCCACTGAGTTCTATCGCATAGATTACGACCGTGCAAGTCGACAACAATGAACACATCCAGCACCTACAGCTGTTCCACATCGATAATGGATCTAATGCAGCTTGAACGGTTAGAGACGTTCAACGAAGAACGATAGCTGGCAACATTTGGCTGCAATGAACACATGTGTCAATATCCCATGCACTTGTAGCCCCGCCCCTAGTTGGATGATAGAGATTTTCAAGCACTGCAGTTGTATACGGGTTCATAATCCCTTTTGATGAAGATGGTTGTAAGCTAACTAAACAAAATTCAATAGGATGAAAGCAGACAAAGCCCAGTATTCATTGAAATGCGACGGGTGGTCACTATGGGTTATCATATTTTTGTCCTAAATCCCGAAACTACACATTCAGGCTAAACTACACATTCAGGCTAACTCTGAACCAAATGCAACCTTTAATCCTTTGGACAGAGTAGAATACTACGCGCACGATGCAAGGCAGGCGTGGCAACATTTGCGTCGAATGCGCGGTGCCGCTGGCAGCTGTCAGGATCTATCGTTCTTTCTGACCGCCACCCATTTACTGGAAGCGCAGCAAAGTGATACACACGCTTTAAAGTTAGCAATTTTCTCGTGGAGGGTGGTCCTCGTTCCGAACATGCAGTTTATAACACAAAGATACGAATACAGGGTGATAGAGCTAAATTTGAACCTTTTTTTCATTATTAACTCGCCCCGGAAGCTTGCAAGACAACGGAAAGTCATCGTAAACTTTCGGTGTAGATTTCCAGCGTCGTCAAACGTGCTGGTTCGGACCGCAATTTCGAACAAAACAGTTTTTGGCAACGGTTCTCGGTGGGATAGAAACTCAAATCGTCTTCTTGACTTCGATTGCGATATGTACGTGCAAAATCCACCCAAGATTCAAGAGAAAAAGCTGACGAATTTGCATCCTTTTTGCAAATCTGTCTATAAAACGGTTACACACGGTAATGCGATCTGTCAACCTTTCACCGACTCAGTGATTGATGGCTTAGTCGTAAACAGCGAAAGGTATACAGAACTCTATCTTCCCTTTCAGTGCGTTGATCGTACACTCCAGACCACATTCCCTACATATTTCTTAGAAAAGCAGACTTGGGACTCAGGCCTGTCCTAACTTCAATGTTCGACAGATTTTTTCTGTGCGGCGAAGTCCCATCCATCTGACGTGTAGGACATGTCAAGCCCGTTTTTAAGAAGGGGTGTCGAATGAGCGTGATCAACTACAGACCGATCTGCTTAACATCCAGTACCAGCAAAGTCATGGAAAGGATCGTGTGTTAACAACAGTATCATTACCTTGAAACCAACAAATCAATCACGCCAGTTCATCATGGTTTCCGAGGTAAAAGATCCACAACTACGGCATTAATGTCCACTCTTCCAAGGCGAAGAACCGTTGACACCAATGGGTACGTAACCACTTGCTTCATCACCTACCGTAAAGCGTTTGACTCGGTTTCACTGGATCTCCTATTTGCAAGAATTAATGCTTATGGAATTCATGGCAACCTTTTCAAATTTCTTCAAGCTCTCTTGAGTGAGCGCATACAGCAATTCCATGTAAATGATGCTTTCTCTAAGTCTTAGTCCACCGCAAGTGGGGTCCCTCAAGGCACCTGTCTCGGTCCGCTATTGTTCATTTTATACATAAATGATTTGCGTGGCTGCTTCCCCACTGGTGTTCATTGTTCCATTTACGCTGATGACTGTAAACTCTACTCTGTCAACAATCATCATCTCATGCAGCTTGGGCTTGGCGCAGCACTGAACTGGTCTTCCAGGTGGGGCCTAGGAATTTCGCGCAAAAAACCACGCTGATATTTCTTGGCTCGCATCACCCTCTGAATTGTCACTTTTACCTTGGCAACCATGAGCTAAAAGCTTCGCGGTCCGTTTGGGATCTGTTACACAGATAAAATCAGCTTCGACCCCCATACATTGCCGAAATAGTCGTGCCTAGATCTAACCATATTCTCAAGGCGTTCTCAATTAGGGAACTGGATACACTTATTCAACTCTTCCAGACATATGTACGGCCTCTGGCAGAGTATTGCACCCCAATATGGTCTCCGTCAAGAAGAGGCCACATTGACTTACTAGAGTGTTCAGAGGAACTTCACTTATAGAATATTTGGAAGGAATGGGATTTCCGATTTAGCGTACTATGACAGGCTACACCGACTCAGAACCACCTCCCTAAGCTTTAGACGAATCATCTACGATCAGAATTTACTATACTTACGCAACAACCGCTGTTAGGGATAAGTGCTGAATCCACTCATTTTTACCCAGAATTCCAGGTAAAACGACGGGAACTAGGGTTTTCTGGCATGCTGGGCTGGGATTCATGAAACGTTAACCACGCAAACCAAGGTTGGTTAGCGCCATTGGTTAGCGCATAGACTGCACAATGCTAGGAGAAACAGAGTGTAAAAGTTGGTTTGCTAGTCTGGTTTTGCTTGGTTATGCGTTCATGAATCCTAGCCCTGATTCGACCCATGTTCATAGTTTTTCTCAAGAATTCATGAGGAACCGTGTATCTGCATTTTCAGGGATGTGTCTATATTTATGAAACGCCCTGTATAGAAATACCACTACTAAATTTAAGTTTCAACAACAACTGAATGTGGCTAAGACATTCCTCGAAAACATTCGAGTGCTCGATATGAAGTGATCTTTAACATTTAGTATGTTCATCGCGTCAGCGAAAATTTCACCAAAATGACCACTGAGAAGAATGAATGAGAGGAGTTCCTACTCTTACCGAGTCGGTACTTGAAGAGCTGAAATCGAAAGTTGCAGTCGAGGGCCACAAACTGAGACGCTTCAAACGGTGCGGCTTTAGAAGACGTGGAAGCAAGAAGCCCTACCTCTGGTAGTTCTAGTAGACAAAGAAAGGAGCTGTATATGTACAGTCTATTCTCTCAAACTTACACTGCCATCCTCACCCGACCGAACAAAGCGGCGCGTGCGTGTTCGATTGGGGCGCGGTGTGAGGCTGATCGGTTGTTGCAGCACCGCGCCCCAATCGAACACGCACGCACCGCTTGTTCGATCGGGGCGAGGATGGCAGTGTAAGTTTGAGGGAACAGACCATATAGTCGATAAATTTTGTTGGTGGGAAGTTGTCAAGGCTGGGAGAGCCCGCAGCGCGGGCGACCTACCTGAGGTAGTTGAGCGCGGCCTCGTGGACGCCATCCATCATATATTGGTCCAGNTGAGGGAACAGACCACATAGTCGATAAATTTTGTTGGTGGGAAGTTGTCAAGGCTGGGAGAGCCCGCAGCGCGGGCGACCTACCTGAGGTAGTTGAGCGCGGCCTCGTGGACGCCATCCATCATATATTGGTCCAGGAAAGTGTTTTTCTACGTGTTTTTCATAGATTGGAACGCATTTGGACTGCCGCATTCCGTGGCTCTGAATCCGATGAATGGCGTCATCGAATAGCCGAGCGAGGCCGCTCTTAACTACAACAGGTAGATCACATGCTCACGTGCAGCAGATTCGGCGCTTTTCAACAATTTTCCACCGACAGAACTTATGAACTGTGACATCTTACTGTGGTTTTGACACTCATGGAAAACTGTACGAACTTGTTCCTCAACCTAGTAATGTTGTTTCTGATTGATAGGTGTTTCGCTGTTTTGCATGGAAATGAGCAAGAAACGTCAGCAAAATAAATATCGACTATAATAATGCATTTCAAATGTGTTGTGTAGGCGGACCTATATAGGGATCTATTGATCTGTGATCTGATCCGGAGAACCCGCGTATATTTGAATCCGGGTCGTTGGCGGGACGACCCGCTCTATATAAGTCTTCTTAGGTTCATTGTATTGTCCGTTCGTCCGTTCGTCTTAGTCGCTGGATTTAGTTTTTTTCTAAATAAACTCTTTTCCCCTCATCTGTCTTGGTTGGCACGACACTCGTGTGGGTTCACCGAGTACTTGTGTCTTTTCTTCCTTTTCCATCCAATAACCGGTTGGCCACGCTGGGACCATAAACCCAGTATATGGCTAAAAAAGAAACCAAGAGATAAAAAAGGAACAACGGAATGCGTCGATCGAAGACAAAAAGAAAACGCCAAAATTATGTGAAAATGCACAACTTTTAAAAAGCAGAAGAATCTGAATAAGTCTCTGAATGGCCTCTGGGCTGCGAACTAGGGTTGGCCAAACAAATCTCGAACGATTTTATGATTTTTTACGCTGCCGATAGGATAAGGATGAGTGTAAATAGGTGTTCATAATAACTCAATAAAGGGGAAGCAGTCATAATGATTCCGTATTCCAACCTGTGAAAGATTAATGTTGGCACCAGAATATTTCAGAATTTTCGCCACTGCAGCAATTCCGTTGTCAGTGGCTCCAGAGCTCTCTTCCGTAGCGCGAGCATCGGGCCTGAAATTATGAAAACTTCGAGTTACTTTATTCAGACCCATAACTACTCAAATACCCTCCCCAATCCTATGAAATTGCCGCACAGCAACACACCTGTTCACCATTGCAGCGAGAGGTTCGAGCGCATTAGTGACTGTATTCAGGTATTCTACACCGCCAACCATACCCATTACACCGAATCCGTACGCAGCTGCTTGACGAACTTCCGGATATTCGTCCGAAAGACATTTCAGCAAAGGAGGAACAAATTGATCTTGATATTGTGCGCATCTCTGAAAAACGGAAGATTTTTCTTTAAAGGCAGCACTCGCGGAAATTTTCATGTTTGAGATTTCGCTGAATTTTGAGGTTATCAGAGACGATGAACTCATAGGCAATGATGAAACAGCGTGAAACACGCCGGAAGACGGGAAATGAAGGCGCTGTTTTCCATGCGTTCACAGCGCGGACGAGTTTTCCGCTGAGAGTATACGCGCGTAACGCCACGAAATCCTGTGCATGGTGTGTATTTCATACACTACACTACATATACTGCTCTACGCCATGTGCCGCACTAGCTCTAGCTGGCGCTTCGAGCCGGGGAAAACTCGTACAGGCGTGAACACGGCCAGGCGGGTTCACGACGTCAGTTCGATTTTCTCTGCAGGTAAGCCATTATTGTTTGTGTTCATTTCACATTTATGATGTGCTGAGTCTGTACTTCATCACACGCACATCAGCTCTGAGTCGAGGATTTCCGCGGGTGCTGCCTTTAACAACAAACTAGAAGTGTTAAATATTGCAATGGCCAAGCGCAAAAAAAAAAACGAACCAAACGAGCATAAGAAGTGTAGCGACTTACCCTCGAGGCAAACTCAATGCAGTCATCAATATAGCACGCACCATACTGACGAGAGGGATATGCACGGTGGAAGTCAATCAGCTGCAGAAATCTGGGGAGCAGTGGTTCCACACAGTCGAAGAATGCCTCCCCAAATGTCTAAACAAAGATTTAGCACTTTCCACCGGATTTATGAAATGAAAAACCTCACTTCAAACATATTATGAATAAGATCAGAAAGACGAGCAAGGATTTCGCCCTCCATCTCTGCTTCATCTGTGAGCTTTTCTTTTACATCATCAGCATCAGCGTCCTTAAAATGAAAAATTTTCTTTAAACATCAGAAGCTGAAAACGTCCAGATGAGAGACATGATGTGCAATCTGACATCCGTTACATAAGTGACCACAAAAGGCGTTACATAAACAATATAAGAACGCGGTCAGCGTGATCGAACGCTCGAAAGCTGCATTGATAGGTTGATGCTAGAGTAACTCGCCTCACACAAGTCAGAGTTCAAATCCGAAGTTTCACCTTACGTCAAAATTAGGAAACCAGATACACTACCGCTTACGAGAAGTTAAGTAAAATCAAGTGGGCTGGAGACGTGATGCGTCCTAACGACAAACGTTGGACGAGAGCCGTCAGCGACTGGACTACGTGCGTTTACAACGCACACTTACCACCCGCGCGCGTAGTGTCAGGCTGTTGTGCCTTTTTGACCTTAGAGAAAAAGGGCCAAACGCAGTTCAAAAGTTGCTCTAACTTATTCTAACACCGTATTGATAGTGTTAGATCAAAAGTGAACTGCCTATCATAGAAAAGTCCGGGAACAGCTGTTTTCTGTACACTGTTATACAGAGGCCTGACGCGCGCGGGTGGTAAGTGTCCGATAATCGGCTCCGTGGAACGTCAGGCACATGACAGGAAGACTACCGACACCATGTTCAGAATTCTTTATGGAATGCTTCAAAAAACTATCTGATGCTTTTCGTGTCCCTCGACAGGGTAGAACCCATCGGGCAACTCTAAAACGCAAGATGGACAATTGGAAGTATAGCTTACTCCCTCTCGATATTTCCGAAGAACAAAAGGAGTCGAGATGATCAAGGCGACCCTGACGAAATTGACTCAGCTCCACCGAAACATCTCAAGCAAAAGGAAAAGCGCAGTACAGCATCGCTTCTCCTCATTGTCCATCAACTCGCAACACAGCAATAACGCATAAGCTTTACATTTTGCAAATGCAGGTTAAACTCGGGATCAGAAAAGGCTAACTTGACAACCAAACAAGGAGTTCAATAAAAGCCTTCTGATTTCGGCGAATATTGTCTCAGATATAGAAAAGGCAGCAATTTGAACGAGTCAGTGAGCTAACCTCTTCAGCTTCCTCAGCTTCCGCCTCAAGGCGCCTCTCCTCGTGTCCCTTCAACTGCTCAGAAATTACGGTGGTGATCTTCTCGACGTCTTCTTTAGTCAGCCCCTATAAGAATGGAATTTAAAATGATAAAGAGAAAACAATACAACGGGTTCCACATCAAACCAAATCACTATGGCATATACAAGGAATTTTGTTGAGCCAAATGAATAAATGTAAAGGACAATAAGCACCAACATTCGCACCAAGATGCAGGACACACTCTGCTATAGCATCTATGAAGCTTTCCATGACTTCAATCTCATTTTCGCTCTCAAGAGCAGTGCATAAAATGGGAAAGAACTCCACCCACAATCGGCGCATTCCATCCACTCCCTGAAAAAAAAAAAAAAAACTAGAACGGCGGAACTAAGGGTAAAGACAATCACATCATTGCGTGGCACGACCACAAGCAAAGAATTAAAAAGAACTATTATTACCTGATTCTTCACACATCTCAGTAACCAAGGAAGAGTCTCAGCAGCAGAGCATCGCACGGTATCCACGAAAAGGAAACGAATATTCTCCATGCACAATTTAGCGACTTCATCGACGTATGGCACAAACTCCTCTGATCCAGATGTTGACATGATTGATTAAATATTACAGAAATAAAGTGGAAGTACCTTCCAAGTCTCTAGCGTAGCAGACCAGCATTGCGCACGAATCTGCTTTTTCGTCGAGTCCAGCAGTACGAATTCCGAAACTCTTATTGTCCCCCACAGAATGATAAGACCACGCCGGATCATTTTTTTGGGCCTCATCTTCTTAAGAAAGTTGACTCTTGAAGATGGAACAGATTTAAAAAAAAGAAACGTCTTTAGGACAACCATACCCCAATAAAGATTCTATTAATATCATTTCAGGTCAGGGTCAAGCATGACGATGGGAAAAACCGACTCTCAATACGACCCCCCCCCCCATATTCCTCCGTCCGAGCCCCACCTTTGTCCGAGCATCCCCTCCTCCTCCTTCAACTCCTGCGAGCCAAACCAGCTAACATGACGCGTACAAGCTCGAACATGTGCGCCCCTACCCGGGAGTGCGCGGCGGGACTGCAACGCGCGACGCGCACGCACCACTGCATCTGTCGTGCCCATCGGGTTCGATCCCCGACGCCGTCAGAACACTTTGCACGTGTCGGAATCACTTCAGAACTCACTGTGAAATGAAGAGGGTGCAAACACTTGAAACTGAAGTGTGATAAGCGAAATCGATCGATTTCATGGGGCTCGTTGCGTTTCTCACCCTGACAGCCGGCTAGTTAGTGGTGCTAGCCAAGTGTGAAGCGCCTTTGGCAGCGCTGTTTCCAGATCTCACTACATGATCTCAGAGGAAGTTCCACCCCACATGCGTGTCGATCATCGCAGCGCCACGAGAAGCTTAGAAGCTTCATACAGAAGAAAGGCTGATTCTGGAAAACGACGCCTCCTTGTTTCCACATTATGATCTTCCAGCTTCCGAAAAAAATCCACGGATGAAACCCCTTGGAAGATATTCACAGTATCGCTTCTACTTTGAGACAAGCTAATTTGGGATGATTTTGAAGAAAAATGGTTGTTTTTATATTGCCGTGGTACTTTTCTGTCAAATTATTAATAATTTTACATTGTTTTTTACATTGATACTTTATAATTTTACATTTTACAACAAGATTTTGAGTCAGCGAATTTCAGCGCAAGACCAAGTCACCTAACCTTTCTACAATGCTGACAGACACTGTGAGTGAATTCTAGCATGTGTAATCGATCGAGTTCGCTTATCACATTCCATTTTCCAATGTTTCCACCATGTTCATCTCACACTAAATTACGAAGTGGTCCCGACCCGTGCAAAAATGTTTAGACGGCGCCGGGAATCGAACCCATGGGCGCGACAAATGTCAGCGCCGAAGGCGATCTCTAACGTGCGCTGCCAATCAGTACTGTTTTAACACGTAACAGCGGGCTTAACACGTAACCTTTTCGCTAGCAAGGGTTACTTTCCTCTATCACAATGATTCACTTCCAGCCCTTATCCACACCTCTTCCTGATGTTGCCGTAGAGCGCTTGAGCCCGATGCTTGCGCTCGTCTTCCTCACCCTCCAATACGACCACCCCCCCCCCCCCCCTGGGG
>JARK01000365.1:25215-43901 GCA_000688135.1 Ancylostoma ceylanicum
CCCCCCCCATAGGGGATTCTCATCGGACGCTTGACCCTGTTTCAGACTCAGAAAAAAACGAGCCGAAACTGAACTCATGTCAATTTGTACGACATACCGTCAACAACAGCAACTTCAGGTTTATATGATGCCGTTTGGAGTACAGTTCCCATAATCAGAGGCAGATACGGGGCAAACTCTTTCCCAAGGACCTACAATAAATCTATCGTTCGCGCACTTCGTCCTGACGCGATTACTTTCTCCCGTACAAGGGAAAATGTTGAAAATCACCTTGCAAATTCGTGTCCAACTGCAGATCATGTACGAGCATTGAGGGTCATCAGAGCTCATGTTCGGCATCTGGTCTTTGAGCAATTCCATGATAGCAAGCGCATCGTCTCGGAATTTCTCCTTTCCAACAGCTACACCAATCAAGGAAAGAGATTCCACGGTTTTTCCTCGAAGAACCTGACATTTCAGCAGTTAAAAGTAGCATCCGCTCAGGTCTTCTTGCTTTAGACCTTGCGGAACTTTGTGGTTATGAGGGATCTACAGGGTGCGGCAAAAGTCTTTGGACAACGCTCGCTAAGAACCCACGGAAGAGGAAATTGGAAAATCAGTGGTTATTTTCTCTTGGTAACCTAGTTGTGAGCATAAAAATTAATTTTGTTCCTGACGTTTCCTCTCGTATACATTTACATATACGTATACTCACAGCCTTCGGAAAGTCCCTGTGAGACATGGGCTCTGGCGCGCAAGTAGTGGGGGTACTTTTCCACCTACCACTTCTTTATCTATTTGCGAGGAGGCTCCAAACTCCTGTGGTGGGTAGTAGAAGCCTTCTACCACAGAACCCACAATTATCTGTGGGAAATTTGGGATTTAGGTACAGCACTTCCAGGTTTATTGTCAGCTTCGCTTTTGGCAGTGGTCAAAATTTTTGCAGCTAAACACGGGAATCGCGCTACGACAGCTATTTTCGGTCGTTCAAGTGCTATTTCACCACCGTTTTCTGCTACGGATTTGTTGATTTGCCCTTTCTTAACAGATAGTTGATAATTTTGGGTTTATAGAATGACGAAATAGTCTCTTAACCTGAATATTCTTCTTTATTGTTATGATGGAGACTCATGTTCGCTTATCGAGGTCCTACATCTACAGGGTGGTCCACATGAAGTGTGATGAGCTATAGAAAGTCCATTCTCTTGGAGGATGTGGTCGTCCCTTGGGTCAAAGAAAACGCTGAGGACATTGACTGGACCTACCAACAAGATTGGGCACCAGCCCACGGAGCAGTGGAGACACTGGGATGGAGTGAGACCAATCTTCCGGGTCTCTAGATCAAGGATATTTGACCGTCAAACTCGTTCAATCTCAACCCTTCGATTTTGCCAAGTGGCCCATGTTGGAGCAAAAAGTCAGCTCTTTTAAAGACAAGTCACTGGATCCACTGAAAAGATAAAAATGGTCGCAGGAATAGGTTGCGCGCATTCTTAAAAATTTTGGGGAAAATTGGATGTTTGTATTAGAGCTAAAGGCTTTCATTCGGAATTTTATGTATGAGGTCTTATGCAGAATTTCTCTGCCTAATGAATGAATGTAAAAACTCCTTATTTCAATTGACTGCTGCGAAGTTGTTGATCATTTTTTGCGCCACATGTCATGTGGACCGCCCTGTATTGTGGGAGATTCTAGAGTGGTTCCTAGATTCTGCGGGCTACAGCCTTTCTAAAGCCATGTAGGAATTTGGACTCTCTTTCGAGACTTTGAAGAATGCCCAAAATGAATTTCAGGTCATCAGTGTGCGCGCCGGGCCAACGGCTCATCTACTTTTTGACAAGGAATCGAAAATATTATTTATGTTAGCAAGTGAAACATTAATGCAGAACAACCATCCACTTTTCCAATTTTCTCTTCCTCATGTCTTGGAGATCGAATATGTCCAAAGGCTTTTGCTGCACCCTGTAGAACTCATATTCAACGGTGAGACAACACGATACGCATGAGAAATGCGCGAAATTGGGACGCCATCTTCCGTGCGCCCTATCGCGCTCCACGGAAACTCGTAAGTCCTAACACGCGAAAGTCACACGCGCTTGTGCAAATACAGGGCATTCGCCCTGGAGTAGGAGTTGCGTCGCATATACGCACGCGAGCTGATCCATTCCAACCGTTCAAATCCTTAGCTGAAAGGCTACGTGCGGGGGTTTTTGGCAGTTCGCACCCAGGCCCCGGCGCGCCTTGTCATCGGGCAAGCTGGGCTTCGTAAGAGGGGCAAAAAGCAAAGGGGGCTTTGTATGGGGTGCGAGGCAGAAACGCTGCAGGCGGAGGATCATGAAGGAGCAGTGGGAGAGGCGCGCTTGCTGTTTAGCGCATGATTGTAGAGCCGCAAGGTCCTAGCTAAGTCAAGACTTCACGGAATGACACCATATTTGGGGTGAAGAAGCGCTTGCATACCTACAATAAGTGTTTGAAAAATGAGGCTAAACTTATGCGAATTAAGAAATTGTATGCTCGGTAAAGTGGCCAGCTTGTCTAGGACAGGCTGAGTCCTAGCTCAGCCTGTCGTGAGCATAATTCTCCTAGAGAACGCATAAGTTTTCATCCATTTTTCATGCACCTGTACTATTTTCCATTCGCTATCCAACACCCCACAAAGTGCCACTCATGGGCCTGTATTATCAGTGTTTATCAACTTCTCCGATTTTCCATAACTTACGAACTGTGTTTTTTCTGCCGCGCTCCATCGCTAACACAGTCCTTTAACATCAGCTTGTTCTTCATTCGCCGTTATCTACTTGTATTCGTCTATTTCAGGGTTTCCTTGTAGTCTAGTGAGCTTTTCGTTGCCATTACTCGTTATCGTGTCAAGTTTTGCTTTGCTCGTACTAATTCGCAAATAACTAGTGTGATTTTTGAACATGTTCGGAGTTTCTTCCTTTTGTTGTATCCTTATATATAGATTTATAGTGCGTCGGACACCAGCCCGATCGGACAATAAATTAGTATGCATATCGATGCTCGTCGGAATCCGACGCGTTGGATTTCGACGAGGATCGGTACGTGCTTCCGTTCTCCGATCGGTCGGTCTCTGACGACTATAACTACAGCTTCAGTCGGCATTGTCATGATTTCGGGGAGTTTTTTGAAGCTGAAACCTTGTTCGTGAACATTTCGTGGTAACTTCCATTGCGATTGAATTCAAGGGGGGCTTCGTAAAATCCTGGGTTTTCAAAGGGTGCTTCGTTTTCGCTCCGACCCCACGACAAGCTCGTGCTGGGGCCTGTTCGCACCTAGCCTTTGTACTAGGTCTGCAATTGCACCAACTCAAGAATTCCCTGTAACCGGACCTTGATGAGGTGGAACATGAAAGGTAGTTGCGTTCGCGCGAGACATTCGTGTTGACGATTCAGATTTCTTCACAGCTAATTAATGATTCCATGTGTTCTTTCAACATTTGTGATGCGTTGACATTGTGTATCACTGATGGTGGCTTAACTAGTAGCGAGAAATTCGATGAGTGCTGCATTTAAGCGACAGGAAGTCGAGACGAACAATTTCTGTGAAAAAAGAGTACTTCAGACAAACCTTATGCTCGTCAGCAGTACAATTCACGAGAATGAACTTTAGATGAGGAACAAGACGGTCGTAGAAATCTGTGAACAGATCTTGAGCTGCATCGGCCACCGACGCTATTGCGGTGGTGATCTGTTAAGAAAAAAAAACCTAGAGTACAAAACACCTTCAAACGCAAAATGGATAGGGGGTCACGAAAATTCCAACCTGTTCGCAACAAAGCTTTTTCCTGGAGGTCTGAAGACGCTGGAAAGCAGCTCCAAGAGCTTGCTCCAAGCCACTCATGATGGCAGGTAGGTAGGCGGAAATAATCTGAAACAAGTGGATATCTTTTGTTCTATATATGGTACATTTTTTATGAATTCATGCGTGTGCAACAATTACAAGGG
The DNA here is from genome assembly GCA_000688135.1 of Ancylostoma ceylanicum. Classification (NCBI taxonomy): domain Eukaryota; kingdom Metazoa; phylum Nematoda; class Chromadorea; order Rhabditida; family Ancylostomatidae; genus Ancylostoma; species Ancylostoma ceylanicum. Next base: position 29,160 of record JARK01000365.1, read on the forward strand.
GGCGTAAGGAAGGTTTTTGAAACTTTGCCACAACAGGTGCGTGAGAGTACCTTTGAAATAGTGGTGGAAGCCATGAAGAGGTTACGCGTTGATAGCAATAGCGAGCACGTGAAGGCGTTGTCCGAGCTACGTAGGCTGAGCATAAGGGAAGACCAGTCCGTGAGCGAATTTTGCTTCACGCTTGAGAAATTAGCGCATAAGGCATATCCGGACACACCGCGAGAGGTCATATCTCTTCAAATGGCAGAAATTCTCTGTCGTCAGTTATCGGCGTGGAATGGTAGTTACTGTTTAACAGGAGCTCTCGAAGTTAGCACTACGGCCGAGACTTACGATAGGGTAAAAGAAGTCGCGCTTAGATTAGAAAGGAGTATAGGGGCTGCTGTAGTAGCATGGGTAAGCCCAGACCTCCGTTCAACACCAAGACGTCGAAATACAACAGGACCAACGGCAACTGGGATAACACTAATCCAGAGGAGTGGGAGTTCCCAAGTAAAGAAAAATAGAGAGCAGAAGAGAGTAAAACCTCTACCCAAAACCAAATGTCCAAGGAGAAAAGAAGAGAAGAGTCGAGGAAGTGCTACAACTGTGGCAAAGTGGGTCATTTGGCCAAGGATTGTCGTGTCACGTCAACTCAGAGCCGGACAAGCCCACCAGCGTTGGCACATCCCAAAAGGAGCTGAGCGGGTTACCCTTCCTTAGTGGATGAGTGCACATGCGCTACAAGGGAAGATAGCCCAGAGATATTAGATGACCGATTTGGCGACAAGTAAATAGCAGAGATACAATTGGCACAAGACTGTTCGAGAGAAGTAAATGAAAAATACAGGACGAAAATGAAAGCTGTGTACGACAAGAGGAACAAAGTTGACGCGCAAAAGCTGCCGAAGATAGGTGACAGGGTTCTCCTCAAGTTACCTAGGAAAAAGGCCAACAGGAACTTCCCAAAGCTGTGCGAACCTTGGGGTGGACCCTACCGAATCATAGAAACCAGCGATAATTCGGCCCTGATCGCACACATTAATGAGAGAGAACCCATAAGAGTTCCATCCGACGCTCTAATAATCGTACCCAATCAGATCAAAGAAATCTTATTGCAGAATAAAACTAAGAGAGTAAAAAGACGTCAGGCCACTTCTAATGTTCTGTATTGCAGGGCAACGATGAGTGACGACAGCGACGCGAGCCCCCTCGGACTATTTTTCCGCTGCCCAGGACGACTGCACCAAAACGGCGGAGCAGAATACGCTTTCTCATGCTCAATTCGCAAGAGGAAGTCCAAGTACGTGGTACCCTCAGCCGCTGAAACGATCGACGAGATCAAATTTGATACGATTTACAGTCTTGCAAGATCCACTTCGATCTATGAGCATGAGAAAAACGAAATACGTAAACGTTTCCTGATGATGGATAGGTATTATAAGTTCATCACAACCTCTGGTGCTAACAAGGCTTTCACGTTCTTTAAAAAAATGTTGTGACCATGTTTTCCGTAGTTTGGCGTTGCATGACGGTTCTCTTTTGTCACTATCCCACGATGGCGGTATCGGAATCCCCACTGAGCAGCTAAATCAAATCAACAATGAGGCGGTCATGTTAGCCAAAGCTACTTCCTGGGAGGAGATAACGGCGACGACGGATCGAAGGAAGATCGTGATACTGCTACCAGACCCGTTTCGCAACGCTAACACGACGTTTAAGCCGCAGGAGGACGTAGAAAGGCTGACTTACAGGAGTATCGGCGAGATCGGCAGCATGCTGGAGGCTACAGACGCGCAAAAGTGTACACTAGTTGGACCAATCAGCGACGTGACTCCGCCAAAAAAGGACTGGTGCAAGCTCGCGTTAGGTTTAAGCACTGCTGCAAGGAATGGCGTTTCGATTGTAGCAGTAGCACCACCTCGAGGAGACAGCGCCTACTCCCAGAACAGGCTCGAAATGAACAATTCGATAGAAATCGCGCGAATGCAGCTGTGCTGATGAAGCAGAACATTGTCAGTCTCATACCGATGGTCGAAGCAGGGAACGAGCCCTCACATGGACAAGGCGCACACCCGAGGAAATCTGGGGCAGAACCCTACTCCAAGGACGTCATGAAAGAATTCTTCTGCTGCCTGCAGGAGTAGGTCCGTGTCCAGATGCAGCTGCCTTCCTTCAACGCCACCGGTGCCAGCAATCGGACGCGCGAATATTTTAAAGCCAAGAAGGAACAAAACAGAAGCCTCAGAGGCGTTACGAAACCACACTTCAGATTTAGGAGCACACATGACACACCGCGGATGGGACCAGCAGTAGCCGTGCCACCAATGTTCGTCCACCCGTACCCACAGCTGAGTTGGATGATGCCCACGTCTCACAGAGGAAACAGCCGGGGCCGACGGAGCCGTGGCCGCGGACGCCGTTAACTCGAAGCGGCAGGGAGCCGCTTAACATAGGAGGGGGATGTTAGAACACAGTAGATAGTCTAGATAAGTGTAAAGGAACGTAAGGGTAAGAATCATAGGAAAGTAGAGAGTTAAGAGTGTTGATCTTGAAAAGGCGGGGAATAGATGAACGGGCAGATCGCTACATCAAAATCGATTATAGGATTGTCTGCGCCCTCCTTTCTTGCGTTGTATCTATTGATATGTGTTTCCGGTAGGCGCGTGCCGCGCCTATGAATAGCTGTTTGTTTCCATTTCCAGTGTTTCCCACTTTGTTACTGGTTGGCCATCGGGCCATTTGTTTGCCTAATAAACTTTTTTTAACTTCTCGCTCACACCTCTCAGGGTGACTATCAACTTGAGCCCCGACGACCCAGCATAGAGGGCAACTCCGGCCGCAGCCGTGATTTTGTCCGCAAAAACACCGTTAGACGCCGGCTATTTATGTTTCAAAAACCGCGAGAAATCTGCAGCCTACCACCTACAGTGAGGGCCACATATTTAGCCCGCCCATGATTTCGGCCGACAGAATTTTTGCATTTCTCAGCCCTATAATGAGCAATTAAAATGAGGTTAGAGTGTGTGTTGAGGCACTATGGGCACTTCCTTCCTATGGCTTACCACGGGCACAGAGTCGGTTCAAACTGGATTAAAAAAATAAAAGTCCAATTTTGGAGGTCTTCCGAAATTTTATACAGAATGTTTGTATCAGCTATGGAAGGAAGAGGAGTGGTGCTTCAGATTGAGCATGTTTCCTTTCAACATTTCCCTATAAATGCTTTTAGCGGACTCTACGCACCGGCTGGACCCAGAGATAGAAACGTCAATTTCGTCGAAAATTTCATTTTAATGAAATCTTGCTAGTAAAGCAAGCCTCGGAATTTTCCTATGAGTGTCTGATTACCTGTTAGCAACCCAACTCGGAAAAAAATCCGCGGCTGGAAATGCAAGGTTTATCCTCAGATTCACAGTGAATCCTTTTTTCACAATTTTTTCACTCATGTTGGCTATTTTCGATCTCCCCTTAGGTGAAAATCTGCTCGTCGAAACTACTATAGCAAAACGCGCATTTATATCGAGAATGAAATCATATTTTACCCGGATTCAGTAAAGTGACCTAGGAGAGAAACGGAAATATTTCCAAAAGCACTGCATTTTGAGCTCTAAATGTGTAGGATGCGTGCAATTCCATCCAGAAGCATTTCCCGGAGCAACAAAATGGGCAAGAAGGAGAGCACTATGCCTTCTCACAATCTCAAATTTTGTCTTGTTAGCTCATTCCAGTCCTGAGATACAAATTTTATAATTTCATCAAATGATCGCCAAAAATCCGCTGCGTGTTAAATATGTGGCCGCCACTGTATATAAAATAAATTGAAAATCGGACAGTTCTAGGAAGAAGAGGAGGAGCGGCTGCGCAACTATATGTGAAACATTGAACATCTTTGTATTCTACACAAGCAAAAGTCAGGCCCCAGCACGGGTCTTCCCGGGGGCAAGCTGAGACCGAATTCCGGCGTGGCCGTGGCCACCCACCTTTGGCCGGCCAGACTTGGCCGCTAACAGGACCCTTCGCTTTTTCCATCGTCACGGTAGACATGGTATCTCACAGCATTCCCTCAAATTTCGCATATAGGGGTTATTCGATATGCTTAACACAAATATCGTATTCATTTTGTACCACAAACTCGTTTTGTGAAATTAGGATGAGTGGTGGAGAACGTAATTCCCGGCGCCATTTACCCAGGCTTTCAAAAGTCGACTAAATGTGGCCGCTCCCCGTGGCAGTCATAGGCTGGCTAAATGGCGCTGGAAATTGGGGTGGCGGTAGGGTGGCGCACAAGTCCGGAAGAAAACCTTTGGTCGGCGAGATTCGGCCACAACAGGTCCCTTCGTTTTTTTATCACAGCAGATACGGTATCTCACACAATTCCCTCAAATTTCGCATACAGGAGTTATTCGATATGCTGAACACAAATACCGTATTCATTTTGTACCATAAACTCGTTTTGTGAAATCAGGATAAGTGGTGGAGAACGTAATTCCCGGCACCATATATCCAGCCTAGAACGGCCACATTTGGCCACTATTTGAAAGGTGGCCAAATGTGGCCGATTCGCGTGGCCATTAAAAGCTGGCTAAATGGCTCTGGGAAATACGTTTTCCACCACTCATCGCGATTTCATTAAAAAGAGGGTACGGTACAAAATGAATACGGTATTTGTGTTCAGCATATCGAATAACCCCTATATGCGAAAGTTGAGGGAATTTTGTGTGATACCGTGTCTACCATGACCATGCAAAAAAAAAAAACAAAAAACAAAAAACAAAAACGAAGGGACCTGTTGTGGCCGAATCTCGCCGGCCAAAGGTTTTCTACCGGACTTGTGCGCCACCCTATCTAGCTTACTTTCGAGTTGATCTGCCCCAAACGTAAAGTGGTACACGGGTCTGGAACAGAGCGCCAATAGATAGCGCTCTATCCCGGTACCTATCGAGGGAAAGCCGCGAAACGGCGCTTCGGTTCAATATGGAATAATGCGTAGGGTGCGTAGCACTAGGCGACAAAGATGGGCGTGGGGATAATCCTTAACCCATGAAGTAATTTGCCGACCTTTTCTTTGAAGCAGAAACAATATTGTTAGAGTGTAAAACTATGGATAGGCGCTGGTTTCTTTTGCCTTCATCGCCACCTTACTGAACATTTATTCTGGTCAGTATCTTCGAAGTATATGACGAGCCTGAAAAAGTGAAAGAAAGGGCACATTTGCAGATATATGGGCTGTAGGGATATGGGGTTTCTCTAGTTCTCAACATTTGGGAGAATTTAGAAGAACCTTTTTAGGACAGGTCGGGATGCATTAACAACGGAGCTGGCGAGAAGCCAGCAATGTCTGCTTCCGCGCGGCTGATATGGAGGCAGCCTTTGTCGCCTAGTGCCACCCAAGTTTTGCCACTGCTAAACCATTTGGGCGTCCTTCTCAATGACAGTCTGCGGGATCATTGAGAAGGGCCACACAGAGGAAAGTGTACGCCAGACTTGTGTTAAAGCATGGCATCGCGGGCACTTACCTGCTTGGGACAATCTTCGCAGAAGTTGATGAGGGCAGCAGCCGCGTGTGCAGATACGCGTGCACAAGAACTATCCATCATTGCATTCATTAGTGCGGGGACAACCTACAACCTTCACTTCATGGAGTAACAAGACCAGTTTGAAAACGCAATGCTGTAGAGCTTACCCATTCGTGGCACTTCTTTTGCAGTGTTGGAGCAAAATCGGATGACATCTGGCCGATTGCATTGCATGCAGCGTGGCGGACACGTGGATGCTTAAAGAAGAAAGTAATTTTGAAAAAGAGCAGCAGTGACCGTAAAGAAGAGTGTGAATTGAAAAATCCCCGGAATAATTCCCAGAGCAGTTCCTCCACAAACCGTCCGCGACTGTGACTTCATAGGAACTGAATAACTTCACCATGACCCATTGTCCTCTTGTTTGCCAATGCATCCCGATGAAGGTATAAACACAGAGTGCTGGAGCTACCAAGAGACAAAGGCAATGAGCGCAACGCAGTTCAGACCCGGTTTTTAAGAGGTTCAAATAGGCGGCTTCGGTAATAACTATCTAAATCTCACATAAAGTTGTGAAGCAGAGAAAGCTATTTGCCTGTAGAACCATGTTAATTGCGATTACAAGCCAGGCCCTGCGCAAGGTCTTCCCCAGGCCAAAATAAAAACGAAGCCTCCCCCCTTGAAAAACCAAAAATTCACGAAGCCCCCTTTGAAGATAGAAGTGGAAAGCACCAGGAAAAACAGTGGAAGAGGTCAAAATTCAGGCTAATAAACTGTAATAAAACGTACTGAAACTGTAATAAATAGGGACATTAGAGCGGAAAGTTTGGATAAAATTGTTGATGCTTTGAAAAGATTTTGAATAAACAAAATTGTAAAACTCTACAAGGAATTTTGCCTATTTGCCCGTTTCGTTCCCTTTACCATATACGGGTAAATAGGTTTAAAAAATAGATCCTCCCGGGAACTCGTCAGTTTGGCGAGGAGGATCTTACTATACCGGAGAGGTGGGTCCCTGGTATGACCGGTAAAGGGAGAGAAGTTGGCGCAGAATAGCAGTAGTTCGGCGACTCACGCTGAACTTCTCTTCTTTCTGCAGAACACTAGAGGATTACTAAGAACAGTTTATTTTTCTCTTAATCTTCACACAGGGCGAGCGAGGTGAAGGAGAGAAATGGGGGAGAGGGAGGCGAAGAGCAGAGAGTCCTCTGGACAAACCAGAGAACTGCAAGTAGAGAATAGAACACCTAACAGCTAGAATCAGTCCTTAAGTACTCTTGACATTCCCGCCAACCATGTTTGAATTGGGCGCATGGCGCCATTCCAGAGATCAACATTCCTGGTGCCCCGCCTACGACCTACACCTACCGTACATTACTCTTTGTATTGTAAAAGTGAGAACACACCTTAAGTTGTTTTCTTTCCTTCATAATTAATAATTATATTATATTATAATATAATATATTAAATTATATTATAATGTGGTATATTGACCACACAAAACAAAACGAGTTGAATAAATGAGTAATACTAGTCAATAAGCAAGTGATAACAAGTAAGAGATATTGAAGCGAGAATTATTATTCGCAACAAACGATGACATATTCATTCCAAATGTTTGTGTAAGTCGCTAGAGTACGTGTTGATTTCAATAGGGAAGAACATGGTACACCCGTATTCTGGATCCTTTCTACCAAAGCAACCAGTGCAAGGGATGGTCTCAGCCGTTGCTCCCTTAATAGAGGTACCATCCACTCTATGAATCCACCCCAGGTGTGGTGTGCCCACACCCTGTAGTGAAGAAAATGTGTCAGCGGGGCAGATGTTAGTGTATTGCAAATCGAGCAGAGCCAGTCCCAAAAGGAGGTGTAAGAGTCCAATTTTGGAGGGTCATAAAACAGTTTAAATGTAGAAAGGTTGCACAGTGCATATTATGCGTGTACACATGTAAATTCTGAGAAATTTTAATTACTGGCTGAAAAATTTTTTTAATTGTATGCTTTAGTTTGTTATAGTCGTTGTGTAAATCATATTTATACATTATGATTCTGTTGTTATTTATACACTTTAGAATGCTACCAAGTATGACAAAGTTAGGGTAAGCATTAATAATGAGTGTACGCTTAAAGGCAGCACCCACGGAAATCCTCACTTTCGAGATGAGTCGTTCTCCGTGTAGTCGACTGCCAGACAATCACAATGGTAACTTGAACACAGGAAAAAGCGGCCTAACTGTGGAGATACTGCCGTGGCCACAGAGCCGAGCGTGGGTGTCCGCCACACCAGTTAACGCTGTTGATTTGGCATGCTACGAGTGGTCTAGCCTAATGCATCATGTTGTATATGGAATATTGTACAGTGTAGGGCATGGAATGCGCACCATCCACAAGAATTCGTGACGATACGCGCGTATACCCTCAGCGGAAATCTCGTCCGCGCTGTGGACGCTTGGGAAACAGCGCCTTCATTTCTCGTCTTCCGACGTGTTTCACGCTGTTTCATCACCACCTGTGAGTTCATCGTCCCTAAAAACCTTGAAATTCGGCGAAATCTCCAACACGAAAATTTCCGTGGGTGCTGCCTTTAAGTTGGTTAATGCGAGTAATGAAATGTTCTATTTTATTGCACGTGCGGGATATACGTAAAGTCTCAGTGTATAAACAGGGTGGCCCATAATTATGGTGACACCATGTCGGCTTCTGCGGCGGCGTAGCGTTTGGGTCCCGTCGAAAAGTGGGCGTGCCTAAGGATGCCCCGTGGATACGCACGCTCTGCGCCAGCGGTAAGTGACAGCCAGGCAGGCTCATGCGAACGTATGAAACTTCATGAATTCCGAAGGAAACTTTGGATGAATTCAATTTTAGAAATGGAAGGAAACAGCCTGTTCCTTTTGGTCTTACGTTCTGAGCATTCCTAACGAACACAACGAGACACATTATTCTAAAGTTGTTCTAAAAGTCTGTCCATTTCAAATCTTGATGTGAAGAGAATTACAAGCAAGCTTTGAACCCTGATTTCAACGATTCACTAGAATTTTTGAATTTACAACGCTAATAACATGTGCTTTCATAAGTTCGCATGAGCCTGCCTGACTGTCACTTACCGCTGGCGCAGAGCGCGCGTATCCGTGAGGCATCGTTAACCACGCCCATTTTTCGGCGGGACCCAGACGCCCTCCTCCCTCCGGCTTCTGCTTCTCCAATTTATTTTGGATCACTGTCTCTTCCTGGATAACACTCTTGCTCATTTGTTAGCACTAGTTTGTCACTTTCAATATTTATGGGTAACACGGGAAAGTTCTGAATTGTTCCTGCTCACAGCCATCGTAAAGCTAGTGCCCATTTTAAAATCAATTGTGTTTTGGCACGCTCCCATTTCAGAAGGCTAAGAATGTCCAAGAATCCGGCTTTCACAATGATTCGAAGGAATAAAGAGTTGGGATAAATTTCTAGTCAAATCGGAAGTGGAAGGTCCAATACAGTTCGCAAGAAACCTAAAAACGCTTGAAATTCAACCGACTGAATCCTTTAGCTTAACTGGTTTTCGAGACAGTTGCCTTATGAAAACCTGATAGGGATGCGAATTCGTTGTTTTTCTCCTCACGATTGCTGAAAAGAACTTCATTCGGCTAGAAGCGAGTTTGACAATGTTGCTGGCGTGCCAAAGTCATCGAAATTATTAAACAAATCATCGTCGATGCAGCGAGAGATCAAAGATATCTTGGAACTCGATACATATCTTGGTTCGCTGTTCATTTACGAACAAAATTACCACTTCGCCGTTTCAAGCGAGGTTGGAATGCGTTTAATATGCTTGCTTGTTCCTGTCACCATAATTATGGGCCACCCTGTAGTAGCTGTGCCGGTATAGACGGCACCGTCTTTAGATGTAGTCTGTAGTATCTCATGCACTTCTGCATTGCCCAGATGAGGGCCATCATTCGTGACCTTACTGATATGTTTATGGGCCTCGCCCACTTCATGTATTATTCTATGTCTTGCCACGCCCCATTTATGTTGGCATTCTACCATTGCACCACCAGGTGCAGGTCGGACGAATAAAGATCCTGACCAACCGTGTACAATACACGAAAAGGGAGCCACCCATCCTCCCGAAAATAGGCGCCACCCAACCGCCTCAATAAGCCACCACATTTTATGGTGCATCGGCCAAATACGGTCCGATAAAGTGCCTTGCTTCCCAGCAACTGCACGCCAGGTTAGCCAAGCCTAACCTTGGGGCTCAGAATCCCTAAATCTATCCGTGCTTTGCTCCTAGCAAACGCACAAGAGGTTAGCCCCCAAGTCTAACCTTGGACAACACGTCCTAAAATTTTTCTGCTTAAAAGCAGCCGATTTTGCATATCGCAGGCTCAAAAGCAGCCACTGCAAAAAAAAAACTCTTCACCATGTCGCTCCATTCTCACAAAATCGCGATCTCATTCAGCTCGATGGCACTCGTGACCATACTCAAAAAGTATGCGTTGTACAGGGAGAAAATCACTTACCCACAAAATGACAACGAGAGGTCTAATGAATGCATCAAGAATTTGGAATTACTAACGAAATGCCTTGCAGAGCTAAGAGCAGGCATAAACTCACTTGAATTAGAAGTGGATGGCTTGGAGAGGCTTTATTCCCAGCAGGGATCTAAGACAGAGCGGGAAAGAATACTGCTCGAGATAAAGAAGTTCGAAGTGGACACAGACTTCTACCAGATAATTAACGATGCAGAGAAATTCGCGAGGACACTAGAGGAACAAATAACCGATGCTAAATTGCATCTGGTGCGCATCAACTGTAAAAAGCTCCTGGATTCACGAATCAGTGAGACACTGCTTGTAAAAGACATACGAGCTTCTGAGAGTGTGCCTGTGCTCGATGACAATTGTTCACATACATCGTGGAATCAACAAAATGAATCGTTTAGTAAGCCAATCAATACTTCGGATTCAAGAACCGTTGAGAAGTCTAGTCCAGAAGAAGCAGATTCAAGACTCCCAATTAGCATAGGCAGTCAAAGAAATGCTGCACATGATTCTACCATTGAAAGCCGTACGATCAGCAATATAATGGTCTCCCCAAAATCGGCTCCGCTGAACGAATGCGAGGTCACCCCAGTAGATAACGGCGAGGTCATTCCAATTAACACACCGAAAGTGCCAATGGCAAAGGCACGCACTGAGCCACGAGACCACATGGAAGAAAATGAGTGCGTCAATACCAAGAAAAAAGAATTTGCCATCATGTCGAGAGGTGCGACTGTTGCGCATAAGCACTCAGCCCATATTAAGGCAAAAATCGCACCGGAAAAGGCAATGAAATACCTTTTAAAAGAAGATCACCACGCTGCGAAGACTCCGCTAACTACAACACCTCCCTCCGTTCTTCGATGCTCCGTCATTTTCCTGCCACCAACGCCTTCGAACCTGCACGACTGCCACTTCACACCTAATCGACTCGAGGACTTTATGGACTGGACGATATGGACCCGCGCTTATGAACGCCTCCCAGAAGGAAAGGTCATTAATCGAACCAATTATGTGTATACACGTATGATTTTCCTCCTTTTATATGATGACATCTCTATCTTGCTTTTCTTCCTTTGTTTCTTTTAGTTTTGCCGCGCCGGAATGTGCCGGTATAGACGGCACCGTCTTTAGATGTAGTCTGTAGTATCTCATGCACTTCTGCATTGCCCAGATGAGGGCCATCATTCGTGACCTTACTGATATGTTTATGGGCCTCGCCCACTTCATGTATTATTCTATGTCTTGCCACGCCCCATTTATGTTGGCATTCTACCATTGCACCACCAGGTGCAGGTCGGACGAATAAAGATCCTGACCAACCGTGTACAATACACGAAAAGGGAGCCACCCATCCTCCCGAAAATAGGCGCCACCCAACCGCCTCAATAAGCCACCACAGTAGCTTTCTTAATATTTAATGAAATATTGGACAGAAAGTGTGGTAATCTTTCGACTTCGAAGTTGAAGTGTTCGGTTTTATTGAACAAACAAATTGAAATATAATACGATTTTCTTTTATTCCAATATCTAAGTCCAAGTAATTACATTGGTACTCACTGATATTAGTGAAATTTAAATGTGTTATAAATACTTTAATATAGTGATGGATACGGTATTTGAACGTGATCCACAAGGCAAAACGCGTTGAAAGTACTCTAAACTTTTCGCCCGCGGTGGATCCGCGGTACGCCCGAAGTGAAGAGTCGGTTCGCCACCGCGGGCATGTGCGGATCCACCTCGGATGTACTCATAGGTGGAATAGTGGTGAGCATGGGTCTTCGAAAGTGAAGGTTGAACGTGAAAATCGGAGGCCTAAAAGTGAAGGTTGCCAGGTCGGCTAAGGTAGGATAGAGGAGATTCAGTAGTATGTGAATATGTGCAGAAGTAGCAGCGATATAAAAAAGCAGAGAAATGAAGTCTAAAAATTTTCATCTTTCCCGATTTCTGGGAAGAATTTTCAGGAAAACAAGGGCGCGTTCCACGGATTTGTGATATGCTTGGTTCTAACTAATCTGTCATTGCTGATTACCAGACTACCTGATTACCAGAGGAGGGAGGGGGTAGGGGGTGCGCAGCCACTAACGGCACAGAAGAAATGAGTGAAAAGTTGGTAACTGTAGGATGGAGAGGACAGAGTAGTATGTGAATACCTGCAAAACTTGTAGCACATGAAAAAAGAAGCAGAGAAATGAAGTACAAAATTTTTCATTTTTTTCTGATTTTTGGGACAAAATTTCAGGGAAACAAGGGCGCGCTCCACAGATGCGTGATATATTTGGTAACATGCAGCAACACGTTGGTTCAAAAAATATGCAGAGGTTCCGGGCAGGTCCAATACCTAGCTCAATATTGGCGTGGAAAAAACACGGAGAATGGGTGCATGGCAGGGTTGGGTCCGCGCCGCGGCCTATGGCGCGCGCAGTGTTGAACTTTTCTCAAATGCGACGTGGATTCCTAATAGAGGAAGGTTTTCTCTATCGAACCGTATAGAACACTCATATATTCGGTCGCATCTTCATTCCGCTATTTTTTCCAAACATCCGGAATTTTGAACCTTCGATCGATATCTTTGGACTCAGCGATTTTAGGGATACACAAGGGGTGAGCCGGTGATTGGCTAGCGTAGGTGTGAGGAGGCAGAGTCCTACGCGAATATATTCACAATTGGTGGCGAAGAGAAAAAGGAGCTGAAAAAAGAGAGTTTGAAATTTCACATTTTTTTCTATTTTTAAGACGAAGTTTCAGGAAAGCTGGGGTGCGCTCCACGGATCTGTGATATGTCTGGTAATCAGCAGTGACAGATTAGTTAGAAGATGTGTAACGATTTGGGCTCACATAAAGTCTCAGCGTCTCCTCCCCCAGTGCACTATTTCGCAGGGCTAGGTGAGCACGCCCGTCACAGCATGCTCACCTAATGGCCGGCAGAGCTTCTCTGGCAAATTCCAGCTCCGAGTCCGGTACCAGTAGACGCAGCAGAGTGAGCTGATTACGTAGACCACGTCGCACCTGAAAAACCCTCTCAACCGAGCCTGAAAAAATCGATTGAAAGCCCAAAATCCAGGAGGTCTGGAAAAAACGGCGGGATGAAGGAGCGACCGAATATAGGCGTGCTGTACACGGTTCGATAGAGAAAACCTTCCTCTATTAGAAACCCACGTCGCATTTGGAAAAAGTTGAATACCGCGCGCGCTAGAGGCCGCGACGCGGACCCAACCCTGCCATGCACCTATTTTTCAGGATTTTCCACGGCCAACGGCGAGACTCGAAGGGGGCCTGCCCCAAATCGTTACACATCTTCTAACTAATCTGTCATTGCTGATTACCAGATATATCACAGATCCGTGGAGCGCGTCCCAGCTTTCCTGAAAATTCGTCCCAAAAATAGAAATAAAAAGAAAAAAATTCTTTTCTTTTTCAAAACTTTTTCAGTCAGTTTTCCGATCAGCGGGCAATTTCAGATACATTTGCCTAGTACTCCCTCCTGGGGGTGGGAGGGGTTCTCTCCCTGGCTCGGTTAAAAGTAAAGGTTGGATGAGCACGACACTCAGGGTATTCCACCTATGGATGTACTGCGGGTCCACCGCGGGCATGTGTGGATCCGGGCGTGTGCGTTTTTAAGAAACCAGTAATAGCAGTGCAATGCTACTTTTGAACTGTATATATTGGTCATTTCGCACTGAATCTACTTAGTTACAACACTCTGCGCATGATTAATAATTTTATTGCTTCCAGCACAAACAAACCCTTTCTGCGCCTCTGTTGTATTTGATATTCTGGTCAAAAACGAGTTTATGTTGGAGTGTCTGACGAAAAAAAAAAGTGAAAGCAAATCCATGGCGGCATTTCCACTTCACTTTGCAAGCGTTTGTGCTTCCCAGGATTCGAAGCTGCCTCTTTCCGAATCTGATGATTCCAAGTACGGTGCCTTATTCATTCGGGCATACGTGTCGACGAAAGGGTGGTTCCCACAGCGATGATGTTCGGGTCCACCGCGGGCATGTGCGGATCCACCATGTGCATGTGCGGGCATAGCGTGGGAGTGACGTCACTCCCAGTTCACTACCGCGATCATGTGCGGATTCATCGCGGGCAACCGCAGATCCACCGCGGATCGGCTCCATACCGGTCCACCGCGGGCAGAAAGTTCAGAATAGTTCGTAACGATTGGAGTGCGTATTCTAGGGTGTTATGTTGTGATAGTATCCATTTGTAAGGTCGGTCACGCAGGCTATCACGATTTTAAGGTTGAGAGTTCAGTTCGGACGTCTCACGAGTGCTACGCGGCCCTGCGACTTCGAGCAGGCCGTTTCTTTACTGTTGCCTTTTCGACTCGATTCTATTCTTGCCTAGTTCGACTTCATTCTCACGTCCACTGCCTCGCCGATCAATTTTTTTGTTTCTTCTGTTGTTGTAGTAGGATTGAACTGTTTATTTTCTTTTACGACTACTGTGTTGGCTACACCGGGTCCTAACCCGGCTCTGTCTTTGTTTTCTTTTGTTTTGAGGGTCTTTTTTTGGGAGGGGGGGGGAGGGGAAACCAACCATTCAACTAGGGGCTTGGAATCAGTGAGATTCCAAGGAGTGTAAACCTGTGCAGTGTAAACGCAACGGAATTAATTGAAATCTTTAGTAAAAAAATGAACAAACCGGGGTCTGATTGCGTAAAATGACCAAAACTCATGTAAACTTAAAAAAGTGTATGCTCCCTATCAGTGGCGG
>JARK01000366.1:3005-57413 GCA_000688135.1 Ancylostoma ceylanicum
GGGGGGGTGGAAGGGAGTACTTTTACAGAGGGGGATTCATATGAGGGTCCCTTTTTTATCACCGCTTGACCCCGTCCCCGAGAAAAAAATCCTCGTTGCAGCTAGGATTTATGATAAGCCAACCAATCAAACCAACAATCGCAGGTATGTGAGAGAGTATGTAAAGTTGAGATACGCAGAACGTCAAAGATTCTCTGCTGACCTGGCTCCAACCCGGTTAATCGTTCATGAATCCCAGCTCCTGGATATTAGCCGATGAGGTATGCATTATTATTCCTCATTATTCATCATTATCATCGTTATTTTAGTATTTCAGCGTTTATTTATTTCATATTATTAAATTAATTTTCTTAGTTTTAATTAGTTTTTTTTTTTGTATTTCAATTCCTCCTTTATCTTCATTAGCACCATTCTGACCGGCAGTCAGTCCCATTCTCTCATTCTGAATGTTTTGGGCTGTGGAGCACTGTACCATGTAGCTCGACGCTGCCGAGGTCTGCGATTGGTCAATTTATCAAACAAACCAATCACCAAGCTGCCTCTTCTAGTAGGTACAATGCTCCACACCCAAAATCTCATTGTTTTCTTTACCGTAGTTAACTCAAATAGGCAGGTGGACAACCATGAGAGTTGCTCCATTTGTACCAGCTGTCCGATAATCTCCAAATATCCGGGCGTAAAATTATACCTCACACTGGCATTGAGATCCCAATAAATTTTGTGGGTCAACAATTTCTAGCAGGTCTGGAAGCCAGTTCGCGGATTATCCAGTGGCTGGAGCCAACGCAAGACGATCACGGGGGTGTTGAGCGCCACAGAGGGGAGGGGCGGTGCCAGCAGCTCTGTAATTGGTCCGTTGGACTGACTAGCCAATCACAGAGCTCGCTCGCTCCGCCCCTTCCAGGTATGAAGCTCTACGCCCAAATGATGCTCTCATGTTTACTTTCAATGGGTGTGGAGCAGTGTACCATAAAAAAGGATGTGGCCCACCACATCAATTGACCTATCCATTTAATAGGTCATCTATGACCGTTTTGAACGAGTCTAGCTCACCTTGGACGAGTTTCCAGGCCACTCTGGACGAGTTTCCTCACCATTTCAAGTGCTGCCCAAAAAAAGTGTTGATAAACTTCATTACAATGATCACAGCGATACGCTTTCAACCAAAAGATGGAATGGAGCAGCCTTTGGCAGCTGTCCATCAAAAAATAAAGAAAAAACGAAAATCTTCAGTGAGAGCATACAAAGCACACATTAATCGAGGACATAAAAAAATTCAAGAAAATCTAGCGATGGCCCTTCACAAATTTATGGGAAATGGCAAGGATTCTAGGAGTACGCACACATACACTTAGCTTTGAGCAAATGCAAAAGATGATTATCGATCGCATACGTCTCTCAGCAGGGCAAATTTACAATGTTCTAGTGTTATGGAATACTCCTAGACGATTAGATGAAAATTTAGCCTAACATGCAACGTACAACAAATCCTCTTCTCAGTTTGAAATAATCCGAAGGATAATGCCGTAATTTCACGAAGGTTCTGCGCAACCGCTATCGCACCGCGAAAATCTTTGTCTGTGACGCAATTCTGCAGATTCTTTCGACGTAACCCGTAGATAAGAGCATTACGGTGCAATAGCAAGCTTCGTCTCCATGAATTCCTCACATAGCAAGGAAAAATGAATTAAACTTCAACGGAAAACGGCAAAATGAAGCGGCGAGAGATAGGAAAAACGAGCAAAGGAGAAATGTTGGGGGGAAAAGAAAAAAATCAAAAGGAGAAAAGCGCAAATGGACCACACACTATGAAGAAGAACGCCGCTGCGATGAAGCGACGCACCGACTCACCGGTACCCGAGAATCAATAAGCCGGATCAGACAAAAACGTGACGACGTGATGAAACACACAACAGCCAAATGAAGAGAAAACACTAGGAAGAACAGATCGATACCAATCGATACGCACAGAACAAAAAAGTAGGCTCCTAACAGCAACCACCACTGCCTGATTTACCGCTGTCCATCGGATTTATCGTTAATTTCGGCTCTTCAGCTTGGGCTGGCGTCTAAAATGGACAACTATTAGTCAATCGAACTCTAAAGTAGCAAATGAACAGTGAGCTCGGATGTTATCACAACGATCCAAGTTTCATGGTCCTTAAACGATTTTGCTGATTTTGATTGATTTTTGCACCGGTGAGCAAAAAAATGCACAAGAACGACATCACACAGACCTCGTATTCAGGAACAACTGGATGTCGTGATCAAAGGGCCGTTTCATAACAGAATCCTAAGCGAATTCTACACACATGGAAAACTGTTTCAGCGATAATTTACGGTCAAGGTAGATAAGAAACGGGCCGTAAATATCTTCACTGCTTAACTGCTCTACTTTCTAAACTACGTCCGAAAGTACATCCCTGGGAGGTGAATGGCTCCGTATGTGACAGAATCCGAAGATTTCAGAACATGTTCTTCACTACTTGAACTCGATAGCTCTAACTGTAAGCTCAAAAGAGAATAAGCAATGGTACGTGCCTTAGCCACTCCGAGTTTCAAGCATTTTTAGACAAAAATCTAAGCAGATCAACAACAAGCGGTGCAATTTCACCGCTATGCTTATAAACAAAAAGTGAGGAAACGTATAGATTAAGAAAATACTTGGAGAACACAAAAATATCAGTGGAAAGTAACCAAGGACCAACCTTGTCCAAAATGGCTTCTGCTAGATCGTAGAATGCCGTATCAATATGTATGTTGGCTTTGGCTGAAGTTTCAAGGAACCTGAAATAGAGCTCAAATGATGTTATTGAACAATACTGCAGCAAAAACATCTGAATCTGAATTACCACTATTTCCTAGCTTCCTAAGTTCTTTTTTTTTCGTTATGTGGACAATACACACATTTAAAGTCCGCCTAACCTAGAGAATGCAGACCTGTAGTTTGAATTTGGCATGAAAATATACAACTCATAGAATCCAAACGAATTTTCGTTGCATATTTTGCTGCCCAACTCAATCTCTACACATTTATTCCCTAGGATGGGTGGAGCAGGAGTAACCCGGTTTCACCTTTCGTAAAATTGAAAAAGGAGGCTATTCTTGGATTCAAGATCTCCACCGAGGATTAAACGAGACAAATCGAATTAAGCGGGTGGTTGTCTCCTCGGTTTGTTGGAATAAATTATAAGTGGATTTCTAAGACCGCTTCTGCTTCCCTCTGATTTATTTCCACGAATTACATTCTCAATTGTGCATCTGTGAATGTGACTTATCGGTCTTGAATCTGATCATCTAAGGGTAAGAAATAAATTTGTTTCCACTAATAATGGAACTGAAAGAAACAGGGCAAGAAATACCACATCAGAAAAGTTATTTGAAAAAGTGAGAATTTATTATAAAACCAAATGACAAAAAAAATAATTATACGAGACGTATCAAAACTATTTAAACACAACGCTGTCTTTAAAAAATAATATAAAAATATGGGAAAACTCCGCCGAAACTAACTTGATATCGTGATCTTTGGCAATTTTCTCTCCCCGTTCTCTACTGACTACTCGTCGTTCCGTCATATCGCATTTGTTACCCAGTAACATCTTCACCACGTCTTCTGATGCATGCTGAAATACTTGGGACAATAACGATGGGATGAAAAGGTGCTGACTCTCCTCCTCACTTATCCAGAGGAAAACCCGAGCTGAACAAATCCCATGCAAACGGGATCTCCGCTCAACTTTGACAAACAAGAAAAAGATGAAGGAAAGCTGGAGCCGCCAGTTTTTCCATGCATTTCCAAGGAACTGTCCGCAAACAAACAAAAGTGTGCTCACCTCGTCGATATTCCGCAACCATTTCGCTATATTATCAAAGCTCTTTGCATTTGTTATATCGTACACAAGCATAATACCCATCGCGCCCCTATAGTAGGACGTTGTAATTGTATGGAAACGTTCCTGACCAGCAGTGTCCCTGAAAACTTCCATGTTCAGGAAAAAGAACTACCAATGGCGGGATTCATGAGCGTCCCCGGATGAGTTTGTGATCTACCCGCCCCTCTAGGATGGACGATTTCTCGGGACTTCGTTCGAAAGATTAGCCTAGGTCAGCAATGGTAGGCGATGGCAAGCATAGCAAAATCGGGCACATTTTCGGGAAAATCGATCATCTTAGAAGAACGCAAAGTCAAGAACCTTTCCTGGAACGTTCACGAATCCCATCCCAGATTCTCCGCAACCATCTGGCAAAGATCGAAACAAAAACAATAAGAAAAGTAGTTTTCCACGAGATAGAGACAGGAAATAGAAAAAAATCGACTTTTTCCTCTCCAAACCACTCACCAAATCTGCAGTTTAATCTTCTTCCCTCTCAGCTCAATCGTTTTGATTTTGAAATCAATGCCTGCAACAACAAAATGACACGTTTCAAGGTCGACACACGAGTTTTACTATTCCATTAATCCAGTTAGAAACCAGTTTGCTCACTAATCGCTACAGTTGCTCACTTCTAGTTCCATTCTCACCAATAACTCAACTTTAATGGAGTCGCTTGGAAATTTCAGCAACTGGTTCCCGATAATACATCTACCAATTGTGCTCTTATAAGCTATACATTTTGGTGACGAAGATGACTTTTTCCACTGACAAGTCATCAAAGGGTCAATATTAGCAAGTAACGGTCGCAAACATGGGTAAAAATCAACAAGAATGGTGTATGCAACGAAACTCGCCCACGTCATACAGATAAGCAAAACTTTTTAGCTTTTAAATTTGATCGCTAGAGACCAGTGAGTGCTTTAAGAATTCCATGTACTATTAATACGAGATATCTAGGATGTTAAGAAGCTTTTGTGAACAATAAGCTGACAAGGAAAGGATATTGCAACAATAAGCTGACAAGGAAGAGATACTGTCTGTTTCACCAATCTTGCCACTTGGCAGGCTTCCAAGATGAGGTAGGTCTCGCCAGATGTCATAAGCGGGACATGTTTTGACACGTTTCCAGTTACTGATAGCGCTCAATTTCCATGATTTGACGTGTCTTGTCTAGCTACAGACAAAACACTGAATTGCTCTCATTTTTGAAACAGTATACACTTCGTCAGAGTGGCCATTAGCGATGCGATGTACAGTGCCGGCCAAAATTATATGGCCTTTTCAATTTCTTTCCATAACTTTTATTAATGTAAATCTTGACTTAACGCGAAGCCTTGAAGTTCAAATTTCCATGATAGTCATATGTAGAGACTCGAAACCCGTTGATGTTAAAAATTTGAACTTTAAGTCTTCACGGTGAGCCGATGAGTTAACAGAGGTAATGGAGGAAAGTTAAAAAGGCTATATAATTTTGGCCGGCACTGTATACTCCCACATGCAGTTTTTGACGCTGATCTCGAATCCGCAGCCCAGATTTCCTGCGGGCTTTTGCATACTGAGTTACACCTATTTCTTTCCACTCAGATGTAATATAGCCCACTCGTGTATAGGTTCCAGGCTGTGCTTAGTATCTGCTTACACGTCTTCAAACTATTGGTCTTGCATGGAAGAAGGGCCTCGCTAGTATGCTGTTGATACAGCCCCGTTACCCCGATTTAAGCTCGTATATGAGGACAGCACTTAAAGTCAGTGACTGGCTCACTCACAGTCATCATATGCGAGCTTAGATCGGTGTACGGCAGATGTATCGGCAATACACTAGCGAGGCCCTTGTTTCATCCGAAAGCACTCAGTAGTCTGAAGACACTAAAGCAGCTACCAAGCACATCCTGGAGCCCACACAAGAGCACGCTATAGCATATACATCTGACCAAAAAGATGTAGGTGTAACTCATTACACAGAAGCCCATAGGAAAGTTCGGCTATGGATTCGAGATCAACGTTAAAAACTGTACATGGTAGTAACATCGCATCACGAAGGCCACTTCCACCAAGTACTCTTCCTTTGTGAGCTCTGGGCTCTTCGTGTGGAGAAGGTATTATGTTCAATCCTTTAGTGTTTCAATTACAGTTACAATATGCCTGGATTTCTGTTAATACGTGCAACTGTCAGTGCAAGCTATTCGAATAGCTAAGTTCCTTTGTTTCTCATGTTGTGGAGCACCTTTCTTTCGTTTCTCATGTTGAGTGCATTTTAATAATTAAATAAATATCTGAATTTCCCAACAATATTCTGCGAAAACACCAGTTCACCAATCAACTTAAAAAAAGGGAACATCCCAAGCCCAGTCCATCTCCACCACCTTCAAAACAACTTGCGTTCCCCTGCCAATCCCTCTCTCCTCGAGGAAAACACCTTGAAGAACACTCTGCGTCAAGGCCGGCCTCGTCTATCTTCTATTCAGGATAAACGCCGCGCCATAATGACCACGCACACTCGAACACCTCCAAAACTCCCTAACCATTGGAGCTAATTCCCACCGCGACTGGTGAAGAAGTGTAAGAGGACACCTGAGGTCGGCGGCAGCAAACGAATAATAAGACTACCGCTTCCGATGGGACCTTTGAAGGTTCACTACCTGTCTTTTCGGGCAGTTTCACGCTATATTTCTGGGATGAAACCAAAAAAAAAAACGGCGGCAGACAATCTAGAAAGAGGGGACTTCAATGAGGGTAGGGGTCTTGTTAGGTGAACTTCTCCCGCAGAGCGTGTTTACCCCAGAAAACGTCCATCCGGAAGAAAAACCAGAGGAGGAGAAACCTAATTCGAAGCAATTTCGAGCTCGAAAAGACCTAAATTGCTGTGTAACCAGGGATTATGCATCGAAAAGGCACTTCCGGAAAGAAAAGTCGTTTTGGACTGGACAATTGAGCTCCCCTTCGACATGAGGAAATCTCAATAGAAAAAGCTTTCCGATAGCCTACAGCCTTTTCCCTGGCGCTATTTCTAAGCTTCACTGGCTTCAACGCAAAATTCCATATCCCTATAAGCTCAGCCATTTCCTATATACGGTTCGCATATGTATATTCATACATGGATGTGTGGAGCTATTCATAGGGTACGCTATCGTCCTTATTATGCACGAATGGGAGAAAACCCCGTAAAATACAGCTTGAGCAGGAATCTGCCTTGCAAATACCAAATCCACGCGCTTTTTTTTTTGGTTTGCCTTCATGTCGGATGAAAAGCATAAAAACCAGTAAACTCCCGCCAAAAGTAATAACAATAAACCTTGAAATAACTTGTAGTTAGTAATAACCAATCAACTAACCAATCGTTGAGATAAACGTCGTGTTGAAAGCGTCATCGCTGAATCGGTAGAGTATACACGTCTTTCCAACACCCGAATCACCGATGAGCAACAGCTTGAACAGCAAATCATACGGGCGACGAGCCATGTATGAACCGCTTTCTCTGGAACGAGAGAAAAATCAATGGGATCGATCGATAGGCGACCGAGTGAATTTCCAAACACAAACGCGGCGCGACTGGAAACTTCGAACAACGTCAAAAACCTCGCTACAGTGATAAGAGAAGGCGCCAGATCACACGAGATATGAGACGAGAAAATGACAATTTAACGGCGATAAAAGTATAAATAGAAGAATCAAGTGTTCGCATCAATGTCCGTGAATGTTTTGAACATTTCGCGGATGATAAACGAGCTCGGGAATATTCTTATGCATCACGAAACTGATCAAAAACAAATATATTATGAAAGTTCCAATACCAATGACCAATAATAGGAGAAGAGAACAGGAAAGAAGTACATTGAAAGGCGAACAAGAGATCATTCCCACCCAAAAAGTCACTAAACTGACCGGCGCAGTTGGCGCCATGCACCGTCTGATCCTCACAACCAGGCATTTCCACACAGAACCCAATTATTTGCTTCAAACTGCTCAAAACTCACGTTCTGCTCATTATAAAGCCACTATCTCATATAACCTTCCATGTACTTTTATTGAAATTGACATCGGAGATCAAACGCTCTAATTGCGGAACATTTGACACCTCAACCTTAGCCACTCTCTGAAACACTGATAATGGGGCACTCCCCCATGCTGATCGTATTGATCGCCCGCAGCCGCACCATAGCTCACTCCGCTTAGCACTAACCTTGGCGGGGACTATAAACACCTGCCACAAACAAGTAATAAATGACCACATTCACGGCAACAACGAAAACGTGCACTTACACTTCAATAAAACATGAAATAACCAGATGAAAAGTTCAGTCCGGCAGGCAGCGTGCATTACCGTACTTTTTAGGCGTAAAATAGGATGTGTGTCGTGTGTTCACACCAAAGGCGCGGAATTTGACGACGAAATAGAAAAAAAAAAAGAGAATTTAGCCTGCAATTGCCTTACCGGAATGAACTTTTCATCTTTTCATGAAATAAAATGAACACAAGACAACATTTGGTTCCATAGAGAGAATCTCCACATACTGTGAGTGAGGCAGGAGGAATTACCACTAATCAAAATGGCGTTGTTAACTGTCATCAATTAGACGACGAACGATATCATTAACATTCTTTGCCACCCCCCCCCCCTAACATGTGAATTCATCAACTGCCCCACCTACGAGAAGAAAACTAACAGTAACATTCCCCAAATTTGTTAGAAAAACCCTCAACGACTCCGCTCAACGTCTTGCGTGCCCAACAAATAAAGAAAAGCGTTATGCTATAACCCTGCAACAAAACCAGTAAAGTCTTAAAGTCCTCCTAACAATTAGATAGAAATCTGACAAGAGAGGAGATTGCTAGAAGAACTGGGCAGAGCGCATCGCAGTTAGACACACAAACACTCAAGTCCAGTTGTTTATGCAAAGGAACGCTAATGAATCATTGAAATTTCCCGTGAGCACATTCACATAATAGCTACACATCAATATGCATTACCTGAATCCATTCGTACATGAAGTTACACAGAGGAAGGACAAATAGAGCAAAGTTGAACACAAGCAAAATGAGTTGGAATCAATAAGCATGGGAAAACGCTTGTTTATCGCAGCTATCGATTGCCGCCATTAATAATTTTAGCAAAACACATTTTCATGCTCCGTGGCATATCCAAGTGAAACGACAAGGACAGGGAAATGCAAGAAAAAAAAAACCCTGATAAAATGGGGAAGCTTATTACCTGAGAGAGATATCTGTTCAAAAAAAAACTAGATGAAACTTAAGATAAGTGAAAATCGAGGAAAATGAGAAAAGGGAACCATTTATCATAATCGCGACCTTTGGACACGGGCGGTCCTTTGAGCACGATTATGTGACCATCCGATTGTGCACGTGGCCGCCCGCGTCGCACCATTCGTGTCAACCGGTTGAGCACGTTGCGTCGAATGTATGTGTTAAATTTTATGGATGAATGAAATAAATAAATACGAAAAATATAGAACGTGGAGAGCCCAAGACCATAATCAACCTAATATCGGCATCACTACAGTGGGTTCTAAACGCGAAACTGTACAATGTTCACACCGCCCCCAGGAACCGTTCGCGGCGGGACCAACACGTCTGCAGCCGATCTCGGCCTTTAACAAATAACACAAGCAATTCGCTACGTTTGTGCACAAAACTGGTGTAGTCAGGGAATTTTTCATATTTTATTATCTGCTCAGTATCCGTTTTGTGCACGAATTTTATCCGAACTGAACACAAGGATAAATTTCTCTCAAAAACCTGGTGTCCAGTAAAATCTGAACCTGAATCGGTACCTTTTGATTGACGAAAAACTGATAATGTGTGATATCCAGAAATCTTAATGGATGCGAAAGTAAACTGAAGCAAAATCAAGATTCCATTCACCAGAATGATTAAGTTCTTAAAATTCTCATTTTCATTAACGAGGGAAGGATACTTGGTGGCCGTGGCCATTCGTGATGAGATGTGTACTGTCATATGCAGTTTTTGACGCTGATCTCGAATCCGTACCCCAAATTTCCTGCGGGGTTCTGTGCAGTGAGTTACACCCATTTCTTTCCGCGCACATGTAATGCAATTTGCTCTTGTTTTGGCCCCAGGCTATGCTTGGTAGCTGATTCAATGTCTTCAAAATGTTGAATAGTTTCGGAGGAAACATGGTTCTTGCTAGTGAATTGCCGATACAGCTGCCTTACCCCAATTTAAGCTCCCATGCAAGGCCATGAGGGAGTCAGTCACTGATTTGAGTACCGTTCCCATATACGAGCTTAAATTGAGGTAAGGCGTCCGTATCTGCAGCACACTATCAAGGCTCTTGTTTCCTCTTGGAGACCTTAATATTTTTAGGACGATAATGCAGCTACCAGGCTTAGCCTGGCCCCTAAAAGAGTAGGGAATATTACATCTGAGCAAAAAGAAATAGGTGTAACTCGCTACACAGGAGCCCGCAGGAAATTTGGGCTACGGATTCGAGATCAGCGTCAAAAACTGCATATGGTAGTACACATACCATCACGAATGGCCACGACCACCAAGTATCCTTCCCTTGTAAGTTAATTAGATGATTACAGTTTTCTATCCCGAAAAAAGTCTCTAAAGCTACTGAGCTAAGTGGTAAAAATTTCATGGCTGAACACACCAGGTTTCATACAAATTTTAAGCATAATTTATGCATGGAAACAAATAAATAAATAGAGAGAACAAACAATTGCTGTTCATATTGCAGCAGCCGTGTAGAGAAAGAAAATAATTAAAATCCATCACATTACTAACTACCGTGGATAACACCCTCGATAAAGCTAAACACATCACTCGCTGTCAGGAATGAATCATAAACACTGTCACTTCGAACATAAGCAACGGTCATATGCGATTAAACATAGGCAGTGCGATCATCTGCGATAACCCCAAGAAATGCACACACCGCAGCGCATCGCCAGCTCGTCCGCTTATCGATTAGCAGTACACGTTTCTAAGCCGATTTCGCACTTCTCACATAAATTTTCGAGAATTACTAAGATTACACGATCAATGTACGAACGAGGAATTGTTGGTTAGCATTGCGGATTCGATTGGTGACGCAGCGAGGCGAGCGCTGCCCGCAATTTATGCCGTGAGTTGGCGTATCGTTGCTTATTATTCTCCGCATCAGAAACGACTAGACGCTGTGCCCGGCTTCGCTCGGGTGTTTCATTTCTCTCGGCTATTTAACGCTGATGATAGAAATTGTTGAATCCAATTAGTCCCTCAAAGTACTCATTATTCTTGTGATCAGCCCAAGTAACCCTTCTTAGCCCACTCTTGCCATAGAGCAGGTGAGGTTCTTTGTTAGGTGAATTCTTCTGAACCTTCCTTGCCATATTTACGTTCAACGTGTAAGAGAACCCCAGTGGACGTGTCCTTACCTATCAGTAAGCAAAGGGAACCCCAGTAGGCATGTCCTCCCCGACCCGTGGGCGAAAATAGCGAAAAGTCTATTAAAATCGATAAATCAATGCTTGGTGCAAAACGGTTGTCATATTCGTGCTCAGCGTATTCGATAACCCCAGTAGACATGTCCTCACCGACCCGTGGGCAAAAATTGCGAAAAATCAATAAAATCGATAAATCAATAATTGGTGCAAAATGGTTGCCATATTCGTGTTCAGCGTATCGGATAACCCCAGTAGGCATATCCTCCCCGACCCGTGGGCGAAAATACCGAAAAATCAATAAAATCGATAAATCGATAATCAATCGATAACCTAAGGTAGCCTAAAACCTCCGCCGGCCCGAGTTGTTTATGTGTGCAAAGTTTGGTCCCGATTGGTTAGCTCTCCGCGATTTCTATTCGTTACATACATACACACATACACACACACACACACACATACATACAGACATTCATTTTTATATATAGAGATTATTGTTACGCACAGTGAACAGCAAAGCCGGTATTTCAATGTAGGATGTTAGATTCGGCCTTTCAAGGCCATTATTAGGCCAAAAATCTTTTGAAAATCTGTACCACACTTGCTGGAATCCTGTGTTTCATCTAAGATTATTGACTAGCTTGAAAAATCAGTCCTGGGGGAATCAGTCCTTGTACTGGGGCGCAGAGCTGTGTTAACCCATGGGAGCCTCAGCATAAGTTTTCAGTGCATTTCACGATACTTGACAACTTAACGTTCGGACAATGATTTACTATCATCTGAGCAGGCATACATACTTTAGATTACCCAGGGTAAAGGTCCTGACGCCAGTGTTAGCGATGGGCAAATTTGGAAGCGTTACCACGCTTACCCCGGGTAATCTCAATGTTGCATGCCGGCGCTGAACCAGGACTGTGGCAGCCTCTGCGCCCGCACGCATCATTGAAATTACCCAGGGTGAACGTGTCAACACCACACAAATACGCCCATCCTTAGCGTGATCGTAAACGCTTTTACCCTGGGCAATCTCAGTGGTGCACCCAGGCCCTGAGTGGTTACAATAAGTGAGGAAAAAGCTGTGACGCCCAACATAGAAGCGCAACTAAAATAATTGAGCACAGTTGTCAATTATAAGCCAACACTGGTTGAATCCCACCAACATAAATGATAAGATCGATCGATCGTCAGACCTGTCACACTCAATTCAGGGCACCATGCTCCCGCAACAAAACCACAGCAGTTACTTAATCGATAGTTACCAGTTGTTTGCCAGGTTTTTCGACTGAAACAATCAACAACAACTCCAGCAGCTCGTTAAACTTGCAGGTTAGCTAGAAGTGAAAACCAATCCGAATTACTTGTATCCGTCCGTTCATCTGAGACCGCGGGGAGATCAGACGCAAAAGATTTCTCGCGAATTGCAGGAATTACAACGACAACGACAATAACATTGATCGCAGTAGCAACAAGAATGCGTATTTGTAAACCGCCGCGTCTCCGCGAGATTTCAAACGGACGAACGGAAGAAAATCTCCAGTAATAACATAATATAAGACCACGCACGCGAATACAACATTTTAACGAGTGTCAGTTAATACGAAACACCTTGGAGCTCTAAAAAAGAACACACTTACAATGGGCGTCGATGGCGGTGGCCTTTCCACGGCCTCGAAAAGCACGCGGCGCGACCGCACCGCTCACGATGGAATTGTTGCCGGCAGTGGCAAATCTGGGTTTTCTTGATAGTTGCTTATCACATCTGATGTTAACCAGTAAGAAAACTAACTAACTATCAAGAAAACCCCATAGTTTGTTGTCCAGGAGAGGACTCCTGCTCGAGCAACGCGGTTGCGCCGCGTGCTTTTTGAGGCCGCAGAAGAGCCAGCGCTATCGGCACTCACTGTAGCTTTTACTGTATTGTAAACAGAGACCTAGGAAGCGGAGGATTAAAGGGAACTAAAAAGTATGCGCATGATAAAAATAAAGGCGAAGCAAACATAAGAATGAGCTATCGATGAAAGCTACATCAAAATTCTTGCTCCCCATACCCTGGATTCTCCTCAGGAAAGACCACTGGACCGTTTTGTCCAAATGGGCCAAGTTTGACCAGCGAGATGTTCTTTTGACCAGCGAGATGTTCTCTATTTGAAAAAAAAACCTACAACGGATATTCGACATAAAAGCCGAACTCTTGCCACTTGTTAGTACACTGGCTTCCTCTCTATATGCACATTAATGCCTCATCTATATGTATACTGAAAGCAATAACAGCACCCAACTGAAAGCAATAACAGCACCCACTCCCAGAAACATCCCAGCGCTCCACAACAAAGCGGTCCAAATCGATTTCCTTACAAAAACCGTCCGAGATGAACAAAGGAACGGTCCCTGAATGGAAATCGATCACCACAGAGCCCAATCGCCTACCTCGGATCGTGGAAAAAGACTAATAAATAGCTATGCAAATGGCTCCAACACCACCAAACAACAAGGCACATCTAATTAGGAGACGGAATGCAAGAACAGGAGGAGGAGAAAATCGAAAAGACCACAAAGGGAACAGCAGCAGACCTATGGTTCAATGAAACGTGTAGAATGATGAGAAAGACTACGATCGCAACCCTATATTGAGAACCGAGGGTGAACAGAATCGATTGCTGGGTTCAGCAGCCCACAGTATCCACTTCGACACGCGACATCACATTACATTTCGATCACATGCACGCGGATAGTTCAGGGAGCACCAATCACGACTGAACCTCTGCGCTGACCTGCCGCGCCGCATCACCTATGCGTCGCGGCATTCCAACGGAGGGATGCAGCCGTGAGGGACACTTTTTGTAGCGTTGCTGCAGTAATCCTCGAGCCATGGACAGCTTTCGGTCGCTGTGGGACGGCGACACTGGTTTCGGATACGTAACGATTGTGGACCAACGAGAGCGATGCCTGGCCCACAATCGATACGTATCAAAACCAGTGTCGCCCCGCCGAAGCGACCGAAAGCTCTGCATGGCTCGAGGACTGTAGCACCATCACAAGCACTTCCATCAAACTACGCCCAAAAAGCAGTTTGCTCTATCTTAACGGGTACTTGCAATAGCACTTCGCTTACCAGCTACCTTAGTCTTCCAGTGTTTTTTACAACTCACAAAAATTTCCAAATTACAAATTACCTTACTAGTGTAACGCGGGAAACGAACAGCAAACATAACTTTGAATAATCGTAGTATACAGTTCTTTTCGAAAAGACAGACGGATTACGCGTGCGGCTTCAAAGCGTCGCGACTGCAGGATCGCGGTGGGACCTACTCGACATTCTGACTTGGAGTATGCTCCCCGCATCCCTCGTCCAGGTCCCGCCTCGATTCTGCAGTCAGAAAATCCGCCTATCTTTTTGAAAAGAACTATAGTAAAAATCAGATCCTACATGAAGACAGAAGAAAAAAGAGTGGGTCAAAATAGCACTAGGAAAAATACGTGAACTTGCGACATTTACAACTTACCAGTAAACAAATTACGCTAAAAGCAATGCGTAGAGAGAAAACATGGTTTATGTGCGAGATAAAATAAAGCATATACTACTTTGCCACGAAGCCTGTGAATGATATAATGTAAAACCCACTTGAATATGGAGGGAAATCAGTGCAAATAGATATAGAGCGTTTAGAAAAACCTCTCAAATCGCCTGGTCATCCATATGGACAACATCTGGAATGAGAACTTGCGCAAATAAACAGCGCCGTCCATATATCTGCACTGACTGCTATGAAATGACTCACATCGATGACAAACCGTGACCAGCCCTTTCCTCGGTGGAAGAGGACGAGCGCCGTATTTACGCAAGCGAAAAAAAAGGCATGCATCGATCCGAAATGAAATCCTGACTCAACAAACAGGGAAAAACCACATATACCTGTAGTAGCAGCTGTGAAAGCGCAGTGAAGCACTTGTACTTAGATAAAAGTGCATATGTAAAAAGGGCAGTAGTCCTCAGACTAACTGCACTACACACCTCGTCTATACAGCTCCATTCACGCTTATTTGCACCAAATCCATAATCATAAAGACTCCGAAACGTGATTATACGACGGGCCTTTTAGACTCGCAACCACCTGTCGCCGAGCGTCTGTCGTTAATTACACCATTCAAATAGGATGCTCGAGATCATGGGCATTAGAATTACTCTCGCGTGATGAGGTGACCGTCAATTATGTAAAGCGAATAAAAAACGAAAAAAGACACATAAAAGAGGAAAACCCTCAGAAAAGAACGCATCTCTAGAGGTGACTGTGGTGCGATGGTCCCGCCACGATTGCCGGAAAGGTACTGTAGGACGACCCTGGCTTGGCTTTGCAAGTATTGCAATGAAGAAAAAAGTCCTAAGGAACTCTGACGCGAATATGAGGGTAGCAAAGTGATACCCAAAGACATCCACTACCAGCCACTGAGCAAAACATGCGTACTGATCTAATCTGCAAACAACAGGCCCTGCGAACATCTCAACTGTAAAAAACGCTGAAAAGTCAACGAAGCCAATCAATAAATGCCAACAATTATGGAGTTGCGCGTTTCACTGACGCGAAATGCACGCCCGTCCATATCGCATTACGCCATGTGTAACAGACGAAGCGACAATGATGCATAAATAGGACGTCAACAATTTTGTGACGATGCGACACCCTTTGATAATCGAATGCTATTCTTCACCAACTTTCAACGGCAAAAACAGATAGATCTGGGGATGAAAGGCTAGCGTCGGTTTCAGTAGGGACCAGGGCTGTGCGTTACTAACGTAACGAATTAACGCATTAACGCGTAACGGCCATTTTTGGCCTAACGTAACGAATTAACGAATTAACGAAAAACTCCAAAAATCCGTTAAAACCATTTCGTTAATGGACCTAGTTTCACCGCAGAAAACTTATAAAAACTGCTTTTTCGTATAACATACTTGTACTGGGGTTCTGAGGGAAGCCTACGAGCCTTGTCCTCATTACTGTGAGTTTGAGTAGATTTATTAAATCTTTGAATCTCCAACTTCCTCTTTTGACCCCCCCCCCTCAATCTCAAGCGTTCTCATCCATTCCTGTTGCAAAGAATTTATGGTAAAAATTGTGAAGCAAAATAACCCAACTCTGCACCGAGGGCATCTCTACCACCTATCTTTCTCAGTTGTCTGACGATTGCTTATGTTCGTTTCCCTGTGTATTGAAGAGGAAAAATCATTTCCAATTGTCTTGCCAATCATCAGTCATCATGTTTCCATCTTGCGATGCCGTACTGTCAGAGCCAGAAGTAAACGTTCTCAACACTTACTTGAATTTTTGTTGTATCTATAGCTTACTTGCTTTGAATATCAGTTAGAGATCTCTATTGCTTGTTAAATTTGAAGAAACTTATCAAAATACTCACAAGTCCGTCGTCTAACGAATTAACGGATTAACGCATTAACGCGTAACGGCCATTTTTGGCCTAACGTGACGAATTAACGGATTAACGAAACGCGAAATTTTTCTAACGCACAGCCCTGGTAGGGACACCGGACCCCAATTCATGGATGTGCCCTCTCTTTGGGAAATAGCTGATACGAAAGTAAGAATACAGGGAACGTCAATCACGATTGCCACTCCCACGGCCTGGGCGCGCCGCAACACCCACGTGGCGCGCACGACGAGATAGAGATGTTGAGTGTTGCCTCGCCCGCGCCACGTGGATGTTGCGGCGCGCCNCGGACCGCACAGTATATCCTGGATTATATGAGTAATTTTCGTCTTCCCCGCTTGGGTCAGGTTTTCCCTAGGATTTATTCCTTGGGATTCCGAGAAACTACCACTTTATTCCCATGGAAAAGCATATTTTTACCTTTTTGATCCCTGCTTTTTAAGAATTTCTCGCTACTGTCGTCATTGCCTTCAAAATAAGGATTTTTCCACAAAAAAGTGTTATTTAAAACGAACTTGTGCTATAATACTGCTAATCCCCACGTTTCCCCCAAAGAAACACCGAATGCAAAAGTTTCGCAGCGAGCAGGATTCGAACCTACGCGGGCAGAGCCCAATTGATTTCTAGTCAATCTCCTTAACCACTCGGACATCGCTGCACGTTGGCGATGCCTCTCGAACTGATCTCTATTCTTGCGGCCAAATGGTGAATATTTAGGAAGCAACTGAATGAACAGCCTAGTTATGCATGAATTTCGAGAAATTTCTTTATTTACTTGCTTTCACTAGTAGTTACCGTTCAAAAAATTACATGGAAGCGATAACAAGTTCTTTTTCTTTCAAAAAGCAACTTTTTGAAGGGGAAGTTCATGTTTCAGGATACTAGCTCATCCACAAGTCTATTAATTTGTTCGTTTATTTATTTATTTATTTACTCACTTATTTATTTATTTATTTATTTATTTATTCATTCATTCATTCATTCATTCATTCATTCATTCATTCATCCCATTAATTAATTCATTCATTCATTCATTCATTCATTCATTCATTCATTCATTCATTCATCCCATTAATTCATTCATTCATTCATTCATTCATTCATTCATTCATTCATTCATTCATTCATTCATTCATTCATTCATCATTCATTCATTCATTCATTCATTCATTCATTCATTCATTCATTCATTCGTTCATTCATTCATACATTCATCATTCATTCATTCATTCATTCATTCATTCATTCATTCATTCATTCATTCATTCATTCATTCATTCATTCATCCCATTCATTCATCCATCCATTCATTCATTCATTCATTCATTCATTCATTCATTCATTCATTCATTCATTCCATTCATTCATTCATTCACCCATTCATTCATTCATTCATTCATTCATTCATTCATTCATTCATTCATTCATTCATTCATTCATTCAACCCATTCATTCATTCATTCATTCATTCATTCATTCATTCATTCATTCATTCATTCATTCATTCATTCATTCATTCTTCATTCATTCATTCATTCATTCATTCATTCATTCATTCATTTTCATTCATTCATTCACATTCATTCATTCATAGTCACAGAAGAAGTCTTATAATATCTCAGACTCGCTCAACTCGAGGCTTGTCTACCACTAAGGCCAAATGCAGACAATGACCCACCGATACGCGACACAATTTCGCAAGTTGCCGGCAAGCTTTAGGCTGACAACTTGTCAGCAAGTAACGACAAAAAAGTTGTAAAAGGGGTTGGGTCGGGCAAGTTTCAGATCCATGCAGACAACTTGATCCAGAAATTCCAGGATTATGGCGAGTATGTCGATTTTGCGACGTCGAAGGAGAGTTTTACGTGCCTGGGATAAAGCCCCGCCCCGAATTGTTTTTTTTTTTTGAGAAACCACGTAGTAACATGCAATTTCAAGCACGATCCTCACTCAGTTGTGGATAGGCCTTTTTGATAGATCGTGGGCTTTGCTGATGTTATCGCGATTCGTGAAATTCTGCGGACGAAACACCGCATCCTGTGAACCAATTCCCTCGCGGGCCAATCCACGTAAAGGCCTCTTCCGTGAGTGCATCTTGGCCGCGGCGGCACAGCTGACCACGGGCTGTGACTGGTCACAGCCGGTGTGCAGCTGACCAGTTCATGACGAGGCGCCGCCTTTTCACTAAGGCATCATGACCCGTTTCCCATGGGTAAGTGACGGTGGCTTTTACGATCGGCATCGCCTACCACTTCAGCCCACCTCTTGATCTTCAAGCTACACTCACTGGTCTTGACCAATCGATAATTGATTTTTCAGTTTTCTCGTATCTGTTTAATTTTTCTGTTGCATTCCGCTTGGTTTTGTCGAGATGTCGAAAATAGTCACATTGGAGAGGTGATGTTCGTGAATTTGTTAGTTCAAATAAGGGATAAAGATAGATTGTTTCGAAATGAAAACCTAAGGTAAACAGGTAAACAAACAAATAAATAGTCGCCTAGCGAATTCACGTCCTCACTGAACCGCGGCCATTTCCGGGTCGGAAACTAGTCCGCGCGGCTCCTCCAGAAAAACGCCGAACTCGATGAAGTGCCCGACGCCATTAAATTTACTGCTGCATCTGTGCCTATGACTATTATATTACGCATCAAATATTGCTGCTACAACTTTTTCCAGTGCCAGGGCTGCGACATCAGCGCCAATAGCGCCAGATTTATCGCACGAGGTTAAAGCCATAATGGCTACATCTTTAGTATTTGTTTTATATGAAAAGGGTTTGGGCAATTTTGAAGTGGAAATTTATCGACTACTACACCTGGTTACTACAGTGCATCCCTCTAACATATGCCTAATATAGTATATGAACCATAGTAGTAGCATATAATACATAATGTAGTACATAAATCTACACATTTAATATAGCTGTATCAATTTACTGTAGTATATTAGACGGTTGGGCCGTAGTAACCACTATAAGAAGGATGAGCTATTAATAGTCCATCGATTACTACACTATTACTACATCTCTACTGTCTAATATATCTTACTTCTTATTAATTGGCACTTCATGTGTGTGTATGTGTGAATCTGTGCACGAGAACCAGCCATCAAAAGTTGAAAATACCTACACCATCGTGTTCAGCGCGTCGAGTTATGTACGAAAAGGTTGCAAATTTTGATTTTTACCTTGATTTCCAGGTGTTTTGGGCCACATTTGTCATGTTCAGACATGTTAAGAACCGACTGTTGTGTTTACCACAGTTGGAATGAATGAGATAAGCCCAGACAGTATAAAAGGGAAGAGATGGGTGGGATCTCTTTATGTCGAAGAGAAGGAGGCAGAACGGCGAAGAAGGTCACGGATGAGGCGTGACGCTGTAGGGCTGGGCCGGCGCCCAGAGGAGGGTGATAATGCTATGCGGAGGGTTCACTTTTGCGGCAACGGTACGACGGCGTCCAAAAGTGGGGGGACAAACCTAGAGACGTGTACAACTGTGGGAAGAAGGGGCGCCGGCGCCTGAAAGTCGTGAAACGCCTAGAGTCGGGTCCAACGGTGTGATAAGGATGCACCGGCGTCCAAAAATGGGGAAACGCTCAGAGACGGGTCCAACTGTGTGATAAAGGTGCACCGGCGTCCAAAATTGGGGAAACTACTGGAGTCAGGTCTTACAGTGTGATAATGATGCGCCGGCGTCCAAAAATGGGGAAACGCTCAGAGACGGGTCCAACGGTGTGATGGGGGTGCGCCGGCGTCCAAAAGTGGTGGAACGCCTGACGTCGGGTCCAACGGTGTGACAAGGATGCGCCGGCGTCCAAAAGTGGGGAAACGCCTGACGCCGGGTCCAACGGTGTGATAAGTGTGCGCCGGCATCCGAAACTGGGAGAAAGCCTGGAAACGGATCCAACGGTGGGGTGAGGGCCACCGGCATTTGAAATTGGGGAAACACCTGGAGAAGGGTCTAACGGTCCTACACAAGGAAAGACAACGCTTGCCTGTTGCGCAGCTGTGGAAAGGGCGCCTCGGATACAGAAAGCTCGAATGTGCAAAAACGAGCGCTTTGATAAACGACGAATGGCCGTTGTGGTGTGAGAGAGATGCCACATGAAGGCAACGCGAGCGAAGCGAGCACGAAAAGAAGCCTGAGAGTCCGGCGTCAGCCGGACGATCAGGCTGGTATTATATTATAGTTGTATTAACTTTCCGTAGTATATTAAACGGTTAGGCCATAGTAATCAGTATCAGAGGGATGTGCTGTGAGACATCTATCGAATACTACACTATTATTACATCTCTACTGTCTAATATATATTACAGTTAACCCATACATAATATATGTATGTTTATGAGAGGGATGCGGTGTAGTTTTGAGTAATTGGTAAAGGAATACTCGTCGAATACTATAGTAGATTACTATAGCACACTCCTCTACTATATAATGTTACTGTATCAACTTAATACAACGTATTATATAGATGTGCTGAAATAACAAGAGTTCGTAAGAAGTATAGTATTTCTGGGCAATTAGTAGGCAAGTATTTATATGGTTAATACAGCTGGCTACTACACCACATCTCCAATATATAGTAGCGGTGTATTATCGCAATTCTGTTGAGGGAAGGTGATTCATGAAAAAAATCATATTTAATGATGACCGTATTTTTATATATGAGTGCTGAATCACAATGCTGCTGTTCGCGTATTAAGTCTACTACTAGTACTACTAGTAGTAGTACTACTACTGCTACGTCTACAAATTATACAGTGACTACACAACCTTATTAATATTCAGCCCACATGTATCGCTGAGATTACCAGAGGTTGACGAGTTAACACCATACAAATTTACCCATCTTTCACACGGACGTCAACACGTTTACCCTGGGTAATCTCAATGATGCACCAAGGCCCTGTAGTTCACTACACTATCCTTTTGATACAGTACTATATGTATATCGTTTACATTTTTACACCGTAAGAGTACTGTGAACGCGAAAGAATGCTGTAGCTGCAAAGGTTTGTGATGGTGTAGAAAAAACTCCACCGTGTCTGATCATCGTCATATCTATTACATTTACGCCTCGAACTGCGGTACCATATCTGGCTAGTGTATCATTGGTACGGTATCCTCACAAGCAGCGTTGTATGAATAAAATGAGCAAATATGAGCCCAAATTGATTATTTTACGAATAATTACCACAACGTAAAAATTCTCCCGTTTCTATCTATTTCGTTTCTATCTATTTTCCCGTTTTTACATTCTAAGTGATTTCTGGAAATTTCCAGGCTTTTCTTTACAATTTTTGTAGGATCGTGTTCCCTGAACTCATTTTATCTGCTAAATTACGTGTAAATCTTCCTTTTCAGGGCTCGCCAATCAATAATCGCATGAAATCAATAGCCGTCCTATTGATTGGTTTGCATTTGGCGCTGTGCCAACCGTCATCGATTGACTGCAAATTTGAGTACAGCTTATGCGGATGGACGGCCGAGTCACCATGGAGCAACACCGATAAGACGTTTTTGCCAAGTCCGCTCAACTTGAGCCCGATGACATTGATCGGCGGTGAGTTATCGATCGGTTAGAGACGCAGAGGAGGCGCGGCGTTCTTGGGCAGAGACAACCGGAGCGAGAATGCAGAGCCCTGTGTCTCTGCCCTAGAACGCCGCGCCGCGACCCCGACCCTTGTTCGCGGCTGTTTGAAGTTCACTGTAAGTATAATTATCCTATTGGATATTGCTACATTACTGTAAGTTTTTATAAACTTAGACCTTGATATTATTAAAAATTACTTTTTGTTTTATAGAATACCTTTGTGGCATTATTATTTTTTTGGATGTTGTTATGAATGAATATGGCTGATTTTCGACGAGAAGATCAACCAATTAATCGATATATCGATTTTCAGACGGAGCGTTCATGACTGCACAAGGATATTTTGGCTCGAACACGACGGCTGATCTCATAAGTGCGCCGAGTGAACCGTCGCAGTCGCTGAGCATGCTATCGTTTAAGTACACAAAAACAATAGGAGACGCAAATTTGCAGGTGATCGATCAATACATATTTTTCATGAATCGATAGAACAGTAACAAAAAGGGACATGAAATAAGTGGTTTTCTAAAAACGGCAAAAGATCGATATCGATTGATCGGAGCCGCGACGCGTACGCACGCATCAGTCACAAGCGTAGCCGCGACGCGTACGCTCGCCTCCACCTCCGCGCTGATGTGCTTTAGTAGCATAACTTCAGATAATGCTCAAAGAAGGTGGAAGCTACCGTAACCTGGACACCATATCAACAAATATGTTAGCGTTCTGGATTCGACGTACACTAGTGGTTCCGCCTACTAATGAACCGTATCAGGTAATCAATACCTATGATTTCTTAGTAGAGCAGTGGAGTCATTGTTTCTAGATCGTGTTTCGTGTTAGTAAACTCCGAACTGGTTTCGATTACATATCGATTGATGACGTCATGCTTAGAAGTACCGGCAAAACTGTCATGTCAGCAGATGAGGACTTGATCAGGTGAGATTATCCAATAAGGGCGGAGGGGCGGGGCTTGCTGGTTGATAGCAGTTCTGATTGGTTGCAGGCCTGGTCTTGCACCGATGTCTAAAGGCGTGGAAGTGCGCGAACTCAGACGGTCTCCAACACCGTTGCAGCCGATTGGAGTGACATGTAAGCCTTTTGACCTGTGATGACAGAAATCAATCAATATCCATACTATATGAGAACTAATCGATATCAACTAAATTCAGACAAACCTCAAGTGACCACACAATGTTCACTAGTGAAATGCTCTTTCAAGGCTAATGCGTGCTCATGGTGAGTTTTCCAACTGCCTGATGTATAGCAGATGAAAAATCGATATATCGATTTTTACCTCGCACATCTTTCAGGACATTCGACAAATGGAAACTGCTGAATGGCAAGATTGTCACTGAGAGCCAATCAGACGCTTGGCTTAGCAGCGAGCCAGTGCTGTTGCCGATGAATGCGCACTTTGAACTGGACATATTTGCGAGGTAGTTTGGGGGGGGGGGGAGAAGGGGACTACCGCAGCATAATGGGGGACAAAAATACATGCAATAACAAGTAGTAACAAAATAATCAATAATATAGCGCCAAGATCTACTTTGTAACATTTTTTTGTTTGACCTACACATTAATATTCTGTGGCTGTAAATAAAATAAATAACTGAATAAATAAATAAATAAATAAATAAATAAGCTGAACACAATAGTATTTGGATCCTTCCTTTAGAAAAAGAGGATAAAGAAAAGAGAGAGAAGTTCCTATATGTAAAGCATTTGCCCTTCAAGAGGCTAGAAACGCTACTTATTTTGAGTGGCATAAATCCGTGACAGGAGGATAGCAGCAATTCCTGAAATTCTCGCAAAGAAATAAGTTTTCTTACTAAGAATTCTCCTTGCACCAATTCGATTTACGTCACTCGCGTATGCTTTTTTCGTTGACTTCCTCTCAGCGTTTATGATTTGCAGCACATTAGCGGGAGTTGCTGCAAACGTAGCCTCCCATGTTGCCTGAAAAGCTGCTGCTGAAACTGATTATATTATCGAAAAACTTAAAAATCAAGGAACTTTTCCAGTGAATCATCGGAAATCTCTGTGTACCAGAAATTTGGTGCCGAGGAGTCGCTGATCTGGACACAAAGTGGTATCACATTAGCTGGATGGAATCGGATACGCCTACCAATGAGGTAACGTTGGGATTTTTTAGACAAATTTATAGCTATTAGTTCCGAATTATTTTATTTATTTATTTTTATCATTTACTTGTTAATTTGATGCACTTGAAGTGGGTCGAGTAAAAACAGAGCCGTTTATTAAATATAAAATATTTAATTATTAAATATTATTCATATAAATTTTTACTATAATATAACTCAATCAGTACTTTTTTTAAAATAATTACTTTTTAGCCTTTAATATTGAGATTAATATTTTCGTAACATTATTAACATTCTCATCCTGGTCCCCGAAGCGGCAGGACCCCATTTTTTCTTGCCGCGCCCCCTGCGCTCCACCCACTTTCTCCATCCGCCACTGGCTGCCTTGGGGTGTTTATCATCGTGAGGAAAAAAGGGGTGTAGCCAGGCGATTCTGATTGGCGCACTCGGGCCGCCAGTCACGCCCATCTGTTTAAACTCCAACGGCCTCAGTCCTATGACCCATAGTCTATTTGTGCTTGGCAGCGTACGAGTCAAACCGGTGGGCGTGACCTGCGGCCCAGGTGCACCAATCACAGTCGCCTAGTCACGCCCCTTCCTCCCTCACGATGATACACACCCGCTGCCTTGTATTATTAGGGTGTTAAGTTGGAAATGCGCGTTTTTGCATCGGACAAATGATTTTTTAAAAACAAAGCTACAACACCCCAGTCCAAGTTCAGTACAGAATTAGTATTGCTGAATCTTCGACATCTTCCACAAAAAGAGTGAGGGCTCTCCTCTGGGTTATCGCAGCGCAGTGACATAAAATAGCGGCTTACCCAAAATTTGGTTTCGTCGCAGTTTTGGAATTTTTCTCATTTATTTAAGGCTTAAACGAAGCAAGCAGGTGGTCGCCTGATAGCGCAAAGTCTGGGCTCTTAGGCGATCCCAAGTGCGACTCCT
The DNA here is from genome assembly GCA_000688135.1 of Ancylostoma ceylanicum. Lineage (NCBI taxonomy): Eukaryota > Metazoa > Nematoda > Chromadorea > Rhabditida > Ancylostomatidae > Ancylostoma > Ancylostoma ceylanicum. Next base: position 28,374 of record JARK01000366.1, read on the forward strand.
AATTCTAAATGTGAAGAACAGGGCAGTCGAGGAAACGATTTTCAGTCGGAATTTCGGTTCAGTTACCCAAGTTCGAGGCCATTTTCGAGTAATTTATTGTTGCATGGATTTAGCCAATTAATACACCAAAAATTCTCTTAATTCTATATATGATCTGTAGTGGTGCTCCGCTGCAGTTTCACGCTCTTTAACAACATGAAATTAGGGAACAGAAATTCTAAAATTTTGGTCGGTCTTCCTATAAATTCCTTTAAAAAACAAAGAATGAAGGAGTATTCGACAACCCGCATATGAAAAAATACTACCTGATTTGCTCTTTCAAGAGGTATTAAAAGTCTGGCGAAAAAGTTTTGGCAACACATTCATAAAAACGTTGAAACTTCAGCGCGCATTTCCAACTTAACACCCTAATAGTATTACAGGAGAGGGTTGCTCATTCCAAGGGTCCCTCAGCCCAGGTCCTGAATTAATCCTCAGATCCTCGACTGTCTGTTACAGTGATGCTTGTTGCCCTAGCTTTGAAAATGTATTTTTTTTTCCAAAATTTGTTAGTAAATTTGGATGTCCATATATAATGACTGAGGATTCTTGTTTTCTTTTGAATAAATCTTTAAGGATCAATGCTTTCATAAGACAAGGATATGAAAATGAAAATGTGGCAGTATTGATTTTTAATATCTTTTTAAACGTGGCAACATTAATTTTTAATTTAACTTTCACCAAGTAATTTTGTAAAAAAAATCTCCACGTGGGATTTTTCATATTTGAAAAATATAAAGAAAAAATTCTCGATCTTCGATATAAAAATTCAGCCATTTATCTTCGCATGAAAAAAATCAATTCAGATTCTCTCCACTACCGTCAAAGCTGCTCATAAAAACATCCACTCGACCAGGACAACTGGTCGCAGTCACCAACACCAACATCGTTGACGAGAGCGGCAGAGACCTTGCTTGTGGTGGGTTTCACCAACCATGGATAAATGGGCGGAGTTTAGCCATAATTCTATTGGTTGATTTTTCCAGGTGGTAATCTGCAGGTGATCCGTCCACGTAGTGATAATCTTATACGATTGACAGCAATACAAGTTTTGGATTCGTCAGATGTGGAGGTATGGTGGCGAAAAATCGATAATATAGTTGTCCCAAAAGTTGTGCGCCATTAACTATCTGCAGCTGTTGAAACGTGTGCTTTTTGGTGCGCAAATTTCGAGATTAGTGATTGAGACTTTTCAAAAAAAGACGTTATTTTTATTTATTTTTCGAGAAAAATATTTTTGAGCTAAGTGGGCGGAGTTTTGCCACAATTCTGCTCGTCGATTCTTTTGGGTGGAAATCTGCAGGAGTTCCGTCCACGTAGCGGTAATTTTATACGGTTGAAAATATTTCTATCTATTTTTTGAAAAAAATATTATAGTGATTTTTCATATTTTTATAATTTATTTTAAAACTAGACGGCATACCCGGCTCCGCTCGGGAGTTTTACTACCCCGAGCTTTTCACGCTGATGCGGTTAATAAGGATACAAATTCATCCATTTGAAGTGCTCATCATTTCGCTGATCTCTATGTCAAATCGTCTCGTCAACCTTTTTTCCTGTTCGAACGTGAAAAAGCCGTTAGAACTAATTGATCGATACTATCTTGCAAAATAGTTGTCATATTCGTGTTAGACGTATTGGAGAACCCCACCTGACATGTTCTCACCCGTCCCCGAGCGTAGGTGGAAAAATTGATAAAATCAATAAATCGATACCCGCGCCCAAAACGGTTGTCATATTCGTACTCTGCACGCTGGAGAACCCTAGTAGACACGTCCTTGCCCGTCCCCGAGCCAAAGTGGGAAAAATCGATAAAATCGATAAATCAATAATTTGGTGCGAAACGGTTTTCATATTCGTGTTCAGCGTATTGAGAAACCCTAGTAGGCATGTCCTCGCCGGTTTCTGAGCAAAAACAGCGAAAAATCAATAAAATCGATAAATCAATCAATACTCACCGGCGTGAAGTAGCCTATAACCTCCGCCGGCACATCGTAGACCTGCATACAGAATTTGGTGCAGATCGGTTCACTCTCCGCGATTTCTATTCATTACATACATACATACATACACACACACAAACTTTCACTTTTATATATACAGATTTTATATTTTTCTTTACCATCTTAATTTTTAATTGTATTTTTATTTACGTGTACTCATATAATTCAGCCTTCCACCATGCCCACTCTCCATTTGGTCTCCACCACCACTCGGCAGGCCCCAACAATCCGACCAATTGCATCGCATCTTGGCCCGCTCATCGCTCCGCCCATTCAGAATTCCTTATCCATTTCGGAACCGCGCCAGAAAATAGGAGCAGCATTCGCTGTGTTGCCAATATCTCCTACACAGGTTACTTTGTTTATTGGAAGCAGATAATTGTTTATTTATTTGTTTACTAGTTTATTTACTGCGGAAAGACGTTTTGAAGGTGTCGTCACACCAGCAACCCAACGCACCTCGAGAATTCCGGGCAGCTCGTCCACCAATCCTACGACCAGCCGCAACCAGTAGCCCCGCCCCTTTCAGTAGTGCCAATACAAAGGCGTCAACAACGTTGCCTCCACCAATCGTGGCTCAAACAAAGCGAACGCCAACAATACAGGTATTTTCCCACGCCACCAGGTGGACGCAAATTTGCGTACTCTTGGTAGTGTTACACCAAATTTTGCACCAATTTTGGTGACTTTTTTAGGAGCTTATTAGCGGAGTGGCTGGACAGCCAATGCTCGAAGGACAGCTAAAATATCTTGCTAAGGTGCGTGCCAGTGTTGAGTCACGGTGGGCGGGACTCTCCTCTTGTGACAGTTGTCCGTGTTCCAGAAATTTGGCTTCGATCGGATGTCCGGTGAACAAGCGACCAGACGTTTGGGGCAAATCCAGCGTATGTTAGCAGGCCTCAAACAGACGGAGTTACCACCAGGTGATAAGCACCCGATATCTCCTGTGAATGCGAAGGTCGGTGGGCGGAGCTTACCCATGCAGTGGAGGAATTTACCCCACTTTCCAGGAAATAAATTCTATTCCACCCGACTTGGTGTCCAGATTTGCTGCGCTTCTGCCGTCATCGAGAACTATCAATGGCGCGCTCACTAACAGAATTTCGCAATTTATTTCGTGGGTATCAATTCTGGCTGCGAAAAATCAATAAATCGATACCTATAAATTGCAGGCCCCCACGCGACCATGGCGACGACTCGAAGCCGTTTTCTCGGAATAATATCGATTTTGTGATCCAAAACGCATATAATGCGTACATGAACCAGGCCCGTCCGTAGGAGCCCAGCCTGGAAAATGCTAAGTGGCCGGGACATTTGGGACAGCGAGCGGCGGACATTTGGGACGCTATGGTTCTACCGCTCAGAATTCTGCCTTTCCTAACAAGTTTCACTGTGATTCGTGTGCCTCGTTTCGTCTGTATTCGATTATTAGCACAGGTTCGATCTCGATGTCTTTCAGCCGTCGTATTACGGTGGTTTTTCTAGTTCTATAATGGTTATATGATTAATTCGCCCTACAACGGTATTGTTTACTTCTGTTTCCCTACCGCGTCGCTTAAGTGGCGCGGCGCGGCAGACCAAAATAAAAGTTGTTTCCAGTTTCATTCTGTGTCACTCAATTTTTGAGCGCTTTTTGCTATAGTTATTGCATGCGTGGGGGCAGGGACGCGCCGCACCACCCACGCGTCGCGGCTGGCCATCTGGGCGTTGAAGGTCCCGCGCATTGTCGGGATTGTTGATACATAACTGGATCCATGAGCATAAATGAATTAGCGGTGAGAAAAATGAGTAAAGCACCATTCCCGGCCACTCACGTGAACCAGGCGCCCAGCTGGCCTGCCGCGCCGCATGGGCGGTGCGGCGCGGTCGTGTTTTCACGTGTGAACTAACGACTGACGCCCGCTGTACTAGCTTGCTCCAACGCAATGAAGGCTATTAGTTTATTAGAATTCGCGTTCTTATATTTACTTCATCCGTGAGAGCGGGGGCGCGACGCACCACCCACACGTCGCGGCAGGCCATCTGGGCGTTGAAGGTCCCGCGCATTGTCGGGATTCCTGCTACATAAGTGGATACGTAGGCGTAAAGGAACTAGCGGTGCAGGAAACAAGCAAGGCACCTTTTCCGACCACTCACGTAAACCAAACGCCCAGCTGACCTCCCGCGCCGCGTCGGTAGTGCGGAGCGGCCTCGTTTTCCCGCGTGCAATAACAATTGACAACCGCTGTAATTCCTTGGGGCGCTCCAACGCAAAAAAGGTCATGTATGTCAGTTTATTAGAATTCATATCAGAAGTCATCAAACATGGCGTGACTCTTTCGGTCCACAGGTTTCAATTCGTCCTCATCCTCAATATCTGAAGCGATTTTCAGTTCCATAGCGCTCGACTGAAAATAGTATAAATGAGCAGGCTCTCTTATTAGAGTTCTCACTCGAAACTCACCGCAACACGTATATTCTTTGCTTTATCCGAAACGTCCAGAGTTTTCAATGTCGGTTCGCGCTTATCGACTAAAAGCACTATTTTTTTTTATCACGAGCTTCTAGGGTACATATGGATTTTTTACACTGAATTTTACAAAATTGCACTGGGAAAAATTGTGACATGTACCAGAAGTCCGAGAATAGTTGTGCGGTGCCGGTCACTCGCTCTTGCACCGCAGAACACCGCCCGACTGGTCTGCCGCGCCGCACCACATGCGCGGTGCGGCAGACTAGCTGCACGCTTCTGTTGTCGGGCGTTGTCGCACAGGGTCTCCTTATATGATAGTGTGGGAACGTAAGCGAGATATCAATACCGACAACGCCCAACAACCACCCAACTGTCCTGCCGCGTCGCGTAGGCGATGCGCCGCGGCAGGTCAGACTTGTGGTATTCTGTTATGCAAGAGTGATTGACCGGTACTGTATGTACCTCTTGGTCCATAAACACTTCTGGGTTTCAACCTCCTGAACACCATACGATGCATATTAGCAGCTTCCTGAAAAAAAAAGGATCACTGCCGCAAACGTGAGGGTGAGCACACGCGAGCGGTTGCGTCGCGTGTCGAGGTACGACCGCCCGGTTGCCCTAACGTACTTTGCCAATAAGCACAGCGTCCGGTCCCATTTCGACGTCAGATTCTTGTGGGAGCTAAAAAAATATTTCAATAGAGGGACACTGTAAAAAGGGTGTGAGAGCTCACCATAAGTTTGAACAACATGTTGTACATGAAAAGCGCCTGTTGTGAGAGAGGACGTTCGATGACGACGGTAAAGCGGTTGTTCCTGGAAACATCCATCGATTAGGGAAAGCCTATTGATCGTTCACAGCCGCGCCGCAGCCGCTCGCGAGCCGCTTCGCGCACTATTATACCTAGCGGCGATTGCTCACCAATAGGGTGACCTCCATAGCCCTCCTTTCTATGGGGTAGTGTTTTACAACCGCATTGTTAAGAAAGTGTTTTAATTTCTATTATTTTCATGACCCTATAGGAGACTTCATCAATCCGGACCCACACGCACGCGCCGCGTCATGGCGGCGACGCATGTGTGCGGGTCCAGACTACTGAAATGTCTTGTAATCGTCGTAGAGTATGTTCAATACCTTTAAGTACCCTAATAAGAAACTTACTTGTTGAATTTTTGCGTATATCCACGAACAAACTCAATGTCGTTGAAAGGAATTGGTGTGCCATCCAAATCCAACAACGCGTCACCGATACAGAAGTAAATCGATGCGATACCTTTAGGATCCAACTGAAACCAGGAACCTCACGGGGTATTTTTGCCAAGGTATCCACTAGGAAACAGGAAAACTGCTCACCGCAATAACGTGAGCTCTATTTTTAAGCAATTTCAGTGTAAACCCGAATGACGATACAGGATCAGTGGATTCCTGGAATCAAGCGCACATGAATTCTGGGACATGTACCTCGTATATGGTCATTTTTATACAAGACTGAAAGCATATGTACCTTTACACAAGTGAGTAAAAAGTAAGTAAATCCATCCAGACGCGACAGGCCGATCTTCTTTGCTCGCTCCGCCGTGAGCGGCTTTGTGAATTGACGACGGAGCAGTTCAACTTTTATCTGAAACAGGTGTCCTGAAGAGAAGAAGAACGCTGAATTCCATCCTTACGCTATCGCGGATATACTACTCGCGGAGTATAGCAATTTTGGTCGCTGCGGTTGCCGCGACAGTGCTTTTAGTACGAATCGATCGAAGGCGGCACGGCGCCGGAGCTGTCGCCGGCAACCAATCGATATGCACGAAATCCATTACCACCTGGCAGCTCTGTCAGTGTGCGCACATTGCGGGCGGGCTCGGCACATGTCAATCAATAAGGCGTCGGCGTCGCGCAGTATCAATCCCTTGCAGCCGCGCCGCGACCGCACGCGCCTGACGTTGCCGCAGGGTCGGGGGCAACGCGGTTGGGGGGACTATGCGTGGCTTTATTGTACTCCAAGCAAGTACTCACCTCGCTACCCAACTGAGACTTCAGTGCTGCTTGCACTTCTGCCTTTGTCTTCATAGCTTGACCATTTATTTTCGTTATACGGTCTCCTGGAATGGAATGTTCTGGAAATTTGAATCAATACTCCAAAAGAACCAGGTCTTACCTGCAATTAGTTCTGCACAGTTTGTTGTTAGTGCCGCAGGTGCGATGTTCATGATCATTAAGTTGTCTCCGACGTCAATGTCGTTCTTAAAGACAGGGATCGTGGGTGTCGGCAGTGGCCCTTCCGCGGCTTTGAAAAACACGCGACGCGACCGCGCCGCTAGAGTAGGAATCCTCTCCGGGACAACAAACTATGGGATTTTCCTGATAGTTAGTTACTTTTCTTATTAGTTGACATCAAATGTGATGAACAACTATCAAGAGATTCCAGATTCGCCACTGCGGCGATGATTCCATCGTGAGCGGCGCGGTTGCGCTGCGTGTTTATCGAGGCCGCGGAAAGACCATCGAGGTGAAGTTTGTGGTTCCTCAAAAATTTTGGCCTCCAAGGTCCTCGATGGAGGGATCATCGAACGAGACGCGGTTCAATCGATATCTGACATGTTTGACGCGTAACCGCACCTCGGACGCACGCGTTCGCCTCCTCGCGGCGGCTGCACGCTCTTCTCATTGAGGATGCACATGCTGCGTTGATCGGTCTTCATGCAAAATCGCCCGCAAATGGATGCGTGCGTCTGACGCGCGACTGACGCAAGTAGCTCAGTCCTGAAAACACTCTAGTGCTCGGACGCATGTTGGATGCACGCGTTTGGTGCATCGCGTACGCACATCTCACGCACGCACGCATTTCCCGCGAGTCATCATTATAGTCGTCGATTTTTGAAGTAAGGAAGCGATAGACGTGACCCTGGCAACGGGGCGACGAGATAATACTATTAATGGAGTGCGCAGACAATCAGAGTGCCAAAACAGTGCGGTGCGGTAAGCGGGTCCAGATCACTGAAATGGACACTACGCTCACCTCCTTGTTCATTTTAAATGTCGCTTCTGTTTTCTTGTATGGAATGTCTGGTAATATGGAAATTGGTCCACCAGGTCCTTTTTTACTGGAACGTCAAGGAACTAGACAGTAGGAGCAGGCAGGGCGCTGCTAGACACATACGCTGGACGAGCCATTGCACAGCTCTATCGAGTAACGACACCTAAAAAATGAAACACCCTTGCTTGTGGGCAGCCATCGTGAGTGTTATCTCCTCTATCAGCATGAAATATAGAATAACAATAACAAGTACACACACAGAGTGTGTACATTTCGAGGTGGCTTACGAGCGCACCGCATGCCGTGACGCGTGGCGTACTGCTGGAAGCGCTACAGCAGACAACTAGCTGAGTATCTATAGAAGCGCGGGTAGCCTATGGAGCAATTTGTACTGGATGCGTGTGTCAGTTGCGTGTCGCACGCACGCATGCCAAGATTCGAAGATGGTCGAACATGAGATCTTTTGTTCGATGGAGTGCTGTAGCAAGGAGTTGTTATTGATAGGAACAAAAACATTATTTTTTGTCTCCAGATAGAGGCAGGTGGGAAATAGAAAGCTTTTTCAAAAATCTGGGTGACGCGCGTGGGCGCCAAATTCAAACGACGAGAAGCAACTGTAAACGAGATGACGAAGAAACTAGCTGAGAAACATGGGAAGTGATAGAAATCTCGGGCTCTGTCCATGATACTTCTCCCAGGATATCATCGATTCGGATATTGATTTATTGACCGATTCTATCGATTTTTCTCATTTTAGCCCCAATCCATATCGAAATATGCCCACCGGAGCAATTCACGACGGTGATAACAAATTTGATGGCCACTTGAGATCAATATTCCAAAACTTCCGTGGATTTTATCTTCGAGTTCACTTTCGGCGGTACTCCCAAACATTTTCGAAAAAGTTTGTGCAGTTTGACTGCGATCCGAGCGACTCCATCCAGGATGTCCTTATGCTTGTCTAGCTGATAGAGATCGCGGGGGACGTATTAAGTAGTGAACCCCGAACACTACGGGACTGGCCCTTGAACTTTGGATCTCCACCGGACTCGAACCAGCGACCGCCTGACTGACAGTCAGACGCTCTACCGATTGAGCCATCTGGACATGTTATCGCCAGAGGCACTGCCCAAGATTTGTCGGAGTTCTTTTGCGAAACTTTGGAAGATGCAAAACTCTGGCGACAGCGGGACTCGAACCTGAGACCTACAGTGCGATAGTCCACTGCTCTACCACTGAACCGATACACATAAACTCTTGGTTATTTCTGCCGCCAGAAAATGAGAGAAAAAACCCAGGTATCACTGATATTTTGTTTAACAGACACTGAATTCCAATAATGACGCAATCTGTTCCCATGGAATGAAATGATTTCCATGGATAAGAAGGACATGGATCTCAAGTCCCACTTGAAATTGAATGCCCTCTCACGTACAATGAGCAGACCCTACCCTTCACCCGAAACTATCGAATGCTTGTCGATCACACCAGTTTTATTGATTTTTCGCTATTTTTGACCGGGGGTTGGTGAGCACATGCCAACTAACGCTTTTTTTAATACGCTGGACATGAATATAACAGCCATTTCAAATGAGAGTAGCAATCTATCGATTTTTTTCGGGAGGAGGAAAGAGGGTACCTTTTTTTTCCTTTTTTTTCCAATTTTTTTTCCCATTTTTGCTTAGGGATCAATGAGGATATGTGCAATGCAGTTCTCCAACTTGTTGAACTGGAATATAACAAGTATTTTGAGCGACAAAATCGATTTATCGATTTAATTGATTTTCCCGTTACTGCGCAGAGACGTATAAAAACTCGTTTAGTGGAGTTTTCAAACGCTAGAAACAGATAGTCGGGGGTAATAAAACACCAGAATTGAGCCGTGTACGCCATCTAGTGAATATATGTAGTTGTTTATTCGTAACGCCATAATCACTAATTGTAAAGTCTATGGACAGTCACTTTTTTGGCTTGCATACTTTTGTGCACCCAGTCTTGGTAGGGAAATTATTACGATTTCCGCCACATCCGCTGTATTGGAACGTTTCGCATTTTTCTGTGTCCGGATTGAAACGGTATCTGAAAAAAAGTGTATTGTTAAACACTTGTGATGATATTGCAGTATTCTTCCGTCCCGAAGCCTCATTTCGTAATTTTAGTATGTGCACAGAGTTGAGACTCCAATATTACAGCGGTTTCATTTGACAAGCTTTCGGCGTTATAACGTCATTTTCAAGCTTAGAAAAAAATACAATACATGATACTGAGGAGAGGACATGGACACGTTATAACGCCGAAAGCTTGCCAAATAAAACCGCTGTAATATTGGGGTCTCAACTCTGTGCACATACTAAAATTTGTGATGATGACATCACCTAATGGTATAATATTGTTTGATTCACGCAAAGAAAAAAAACCAATTACATCCTGGGAAAACATGATACTTCCTGCTACGACCGCTACTTTCAGAGCTATTGGACTCTGAGAACTTCACGCATTCATGCTTGGTGTGGGCGTCCGTGGCGGTGACCCAACCACGACCTCGAAATGCACGCTGCGCGACCGCGCCGTTCACGATGGAATCGTCGCCACAGTGGTGAATCTGGGTTTTCTCGGTAGCTGTTAATCACATTGGCACTATTCGCATTAGGAGCCCCCCCCCCCAATTTTTCAAAAACGAATATCGTATACATTTTGTACAGTAACCCCATTTTTACAGGGTTTTGGTAGATGCACGGTAGATACTGTACCTCACAGAATCCTCTCAAATTTTGCTCAGGGGGGGGGGGGTTATTTGGCGTGCTAATCACGAATATCGTATTCATTTTGTACCGTAATCCCATTTTATATGGGTACGGTAGGTATATACACAGTAGGAAATTGAGAGAAAATGCCTATTTCAGAGAGACAGACAAAGGTGGCATGCAAAATTAGGTTGATATTCGTGATCAGCACCTCAAATAACCTCTTTGTGCAAAATTTCAGCGAATTCCATGAGGTACCGTATCGTGGGTTACCCTACCGTAACCCCACCAAAACAGAGTTACGGTACAAAATGAATACGATATTCGTGTTCAACACCTCAAATAGTTTCCTACACAGAATTTCGACCAAAAAGAATTTTGAAAATTTTAGGGCCCCTAATATGGAATAGTGCCATCACATTTGATGTTAACTAATAAGAAAGCTAACTAGCTATCAAGAACACCCCACAGTTTGTTGTCTTGGAGGGGATTCCTGCGCAAGCGACGCGGTCGCGCAGCGTGCTTTTTGAGGCCGCAGAAGAGCCACCGCCACTGTACAATTCTCGATCTTCAGAAGAAATGAACACGCAGCGTTGCGAACTTCTAACCGCTTCGTCCGCTTCTTTCTAGCAACAAGTTTATGAATGCTCAGTAATGTTCATACCGTTGATACCGTAAGTTGCAATTTCCGCGATCCACTGGCTTCAGACATAGCGATGGCCGTGTCAATGCTCGTGCAATCATGACTTTAAAAAGTAACTTTAAGCACTAAATCGTCCAGAAACAACGCTCACGTAACAACCTTACCGGAAATAAGGAAAAGGAGGAACTGTGCTAGGAATTTCATGCACTGAAAGTTGACTCGCAAAAGGAACCCGCTGATGCTAGCACGTTTGTGCTGCATGGTTTATATACAGTGGCCCATTAGCGCACAAAACGCTTTTTCCGTGGCAGGCGATGTCAACGCGATCACAAACAAATACCCGGTTAAGTCCAGATTAGCCGTCAAATCTATTTAGGAGCATTAGTTTCCTGAGCTCTCGCCTATTCGGTTGTAAACACAATCACAATTTATACCAGATGCGACTATCAGGCCCACGCATCCATTTGCGAAAGATTTTCGATGAAGGCCGGTCAACGCGGCATGAAATTCTCAATGAAAAGAAAGCGGGCCATCGCGAGGCCGATAAACGGATCTGAATCCATTGGATTTTTCAGCTTGGAGGTTTATAGAAGAGCTACTCAGGAGTCGAAATGTGAAAAACCTGGTGGATTTGCGGAGAGAAATTATCAAAATTTGGACGGATCTAGACGTTAACTACCTGCGCCGCACCATCGATTCCATGAAGAAACAAATTGACGCCTGCATCAAAGCGGATGGCGGACACTTCGAAAATTCCTTGTAATTATAAAATGTTGTGCCCTGTTGGTATATAAAAAGAAATTTCTCCGAATGTTTGTGGGCAAAGAATAAAATTAGAATACTTTTTATGGCGCACGTATTTTTTCGCCACCCTGTAGACGCACGCGCGTCAGCAGCCAGAATTCAGTATAAATTGCCCTATCGATTGCCTTGCGTTTGTGAGTTTTCCTGGGAAATTTTCGACAAATTTAGATAGTAGATGACACAGTGAACTCCTCATGGTCGTAGACAAGGGGCGGAGTGGTGCGGGCACTCTGGTTGTCTGCTGCACCGAGGCAGGGGGGCTGCTGGGCAGAGATGCGGAGGAAAATCGATACGTCGTGATTTCCCACTGCCTCGACATGTGCAGCAGACAACCAAAGTGTCAGCGCCGCAGATCCGTCCTTTGTCTACGACTGTTCGGAGGGGTTCATAGCACTAGGCGACAAAGGTGGACGGACGAGCTCGACAAAACTGTCTCATCTCTGCACTTTGCAAGGTGTTACTAAAGATGCTTTTTGTTAAATGGATTGTATATACCATTCAAATCAATGATTGGGGAGGTGCGAGACGATATGGAGGATAATCCTCCGCACATGAAGTTATTCGCCTATCTTTTTTTAAAAAGCACAAATAATATTGTTAGAGTGTAAAACTATGGATAGGCGCTGTTTTCTTTCGCCTTCATGGCACCCTTACTGAACATTTATTCTAATCAGTATCTTCGAAGTACATGACAAGCCTGAAAAAGTTGAAAAAGGCACACTTGCTCGTCTAAGGCACGCTCACCTTTGTCGCCTAGTGCTTGCCATCCCTGTTCGGAGTTCGCTGTTCTTTCTAATGAGGTAAAGCATGTTCCTTGTAAAGGACTGGTCATCCCTCTCCTTGTGGTTCATAAAACGGCTTAGTATACTTTCCTGCAACAGAGTTAACACTTCTGTAGGCCGCGACGCGACCGCTCGGCAAGTTAAATCGCTGCCTTAACTGTGAGAGATAATCGTAGCGTCCCACAGATCTCCCTCATAGAGGGATCACTGCCGGTTAGGCGCGAGGTTACGTGGTGCGTCCCCAGGTGACGGATAGAAGGCCAATCGCGGTCCAAACGCGTACCTTATACCTGTCCTGAGACGCGGGTGGATTAAGGGGATGGATTCCCTGTCTCTGCAGTGTCGAAACGATTCATACTCTCTGTCAGCGAGTGAGAATGTTCATGCATGCGTGCGTGAGTGTGCTTGCGTATCTGCAGATTGTATCCTGCACATCTATTCGATTAAATGCCCTGCATTCAAGTTACTGGGAGGTACAATGGAGGCGGTTCAGAGATGCCTACAACAAATAAGCTCCATCGTCCACATCCGGGAAGCCCAGCTAACTCCCCGGTGAAACCGTACCCCAGCCCCCACGGGGGAATAGAGCCCAGCAAGCTATTCCCTGTGGGCCAATTTCTTCAAGCTACACACAGCAATAATAAAGAGTGTTCCCCTATATTCGGAAGAGTCACTGGTAAGGCAGCGTCAGTGAGGACAAGATTCGGGGATTTATCTAGGCTGCCTAGTACGAGAAGGACTATGATGACGATCTGTACCTTCAACGCACGGACACTTGCATCGGAAGCCTCCATCGAGGATCTGATGGTGCAGGCTAGGAAGATCAAGTACGACATCATCGGACTGACCGAGATGAGGAGACACCGGCCGCTGAACGCCATCTTCGGTATTGGAGAAGAACTGTTCCTTGAACCTGCGATAGTAGAAGAGTTGGTGGAGTTGATGCCCTCGTCAACCCGAACTTAGGCATGAACATCGATTCTTTCGAACAACTAAGGACCCGAATCGGGCGTTTGCGACTGAGAGATGTGGATCAATGTCGGCCCTGACAGCCTTGGTCGCCTACGCTCCAACATCCAGCTGCGACAAAGATGAGATTGAGGCCTTCTACATGGATTTGGAGAAGTTCTACAGGGAGGACCACACATTCTATAAGGTCATCGTTGGCGAATTCTAGGCCAAGATTGGCCCAAGAAGAATGCCTGAGGAACTTCACATCGGTATCCACGGCCTACAGTAGAACGAACAGGGAGAGAGGCTCTCCTAGTTTATCATCATGACGAAGACCATCCATGGCAACTCACAATTCTAGAAGCCAACCTCCCTACAATGGACGTGGAAGTCACCCGGTGGAGAGTACTATAATGAAATCGACCACATCATCGTCAACCGAAAGTTTTGCCTGACCGACGTCGGTGTTGTACCGAAGTTCTACACCGGAGCAGACCATCGCCTCCTTCGCGCAAGATTCTTTTTTTCGCGCAAAGGAGAGAAAGCCGGGAGGTACAAAAAGAGGAGTCCCAAACCAACCATCAACTGGGATCTCTTCACTAAGTTAGCCGGCTTTTGGGAAGATACCGTTGTCGACAACATCGAAAGAGTACGAACGGCTCATCCAGCATCTCCGTGACAGTGCGAAGAAAGTAGAGGGTTCAAGAACCACCAAGAGACGACTGTCTCATGAGACCCTCGAGCTGATACGCCAGCGTGGAGCAGCGAGAGCCGCAGGCAACCACCAGCTTACGTCCGAGCTGGCAAAACTAAAGAAATGCCACAAGGAAAATAGTCCCATGTGGCTAACCCATTCAAAGAGAATCAGCTAACTTACCATAGTTTCTTCGCAAACATCATGATTTTAGTAGTGAAGACAAAATAGGTAGTTAAATACATGGGGACAGTTTCTTTGATGAACCCGGATGTAGGCCAACTATGTCCCCTCAATACCTAAGACTTGGTTTTCTCATCCGAGCAACTTTTGGAACGGTCTGGTCCTGTGCTTCTATAAATACAGACCGTGACTACTAAGGGGATTTGGTAGCATACGAACTTCTTGAACGCCTTCTTACTAGTCTGGAACTAAAAGCCGGTAATCTAACGGGCCTCGATGTCAACTCGTCCAAATTCCGCGCCTTCGCCGCATTCCTCGCAATGTGGCGTGAACCCTCATTAACGAGCTGCTAGCAATGAACCAATCCCAGCACTCATCATCCCGCCTGCAGCCCCGTCCCTAACTATAGCAGGTGCAAAAGGCCCGTTTCCCGCGGCAGAGCCACCAGCCGATGATGAGCTGTATCTCGGGCGGTATGCGGTGATGGACCACGCGCCAGCTGGTGATCAACAGGCGCTCGTCCGGTCGGCGGCCATTGGTAGACTGGGCCGGCCGCAGCAAAAGTCTGAGTACATAGCCGTATTCTAAGACCTTTTCCATAGTTGATGTATAGAAAGCAGTCAGTTAAACAGTTAAATTTCGTTTAAGCTGAGTGAAAGATGGTTTATGAGATGTAAAAAAAAATCTGGGGTAGAACAGAGCGAAATCTACCAGGAGGAAACATTTCAGGCATCCCTCTAATACCGGTTATCTTTTCTAGATCATGATAATACGCCCTAACTCATGACAATTGACTCACTTTGATATTAAATAGAATCATCCGAGACGAAGCAAATGGTGAGTGAAATCGAGTTGCTGTGTTTGAAAGCGTTCGATTTTCAGAAATTCCAATAATTTTCAACGTCATGGCTGGTTTTGAATCCATCGCAGAGTTTTCAAAAACTTCCAAATTTCTGGAAAAAAAAAGGTTTGCTGAGTTTAGAATTCAATCGATTCTATAATTCAACTCCAATTTTGGTAAGAGTGTTCCCGAAAGAGTGAACAGACAGTAACGTACATATCCGAGTGAATTTATTGCAGTGAGAAGGTTTACAGTTCGAAATTATGATTTCCATAGGGTGAGCAAATCAATTTTTTGTACTCAACTATTCAGAGTGCTATCTAATCGTAAGTAAAAACCTTCGTTACTTGCACTAACGGCATACTAAACTGATAACGGAAAGCATGATTATAAACTAATGAGCTGTTGCTACATTCACTATTCCACCATATGGGATGCTTTTGGGCTGAGTAAAACTTCTCTGAAGTTTTCGTAATAACTGGTTCTCACATTTTCTGAGTCATCTACAAACATCCCTAGAAATTGCAGTTGGAGATGTTAGGAATGTCATTTGACATTTATTTCGCAGAAGTTGCGAAAATTTCGAGGAAGTTTGTTAACAATATATCGAGAGATCGGTTGATCGCTCTCTGTACGCATAAATGAATATGTGGCTAGTAAAAAACGGGAAAGCCTGGTAACATTTTTGGGAAAACATATATAGGAGGACTATGATGGAGCTGATTTTAATGTAAAATGTACAATCCTCGCTTATGAAGAACAAACATCTGCTAGGAAAACGCTTGAGGCATTCTGGATCTGCAAGAGGAACCCCGGATTGAACAGCAGAAATGAGCATTTGTTAACAAGTCGAGCTTCTGCTTAGTAGCAAATGTAATTGTATAAAAGTGGATTTACGTGGGCGGTTTGAAAAGTTTCCGTAATGACCACCAAGGAGTTGTTCTTCTTCAAAAATTCTCATGCAGTTGTGTTAGCCAGTTCTTCATATGAATTGACTATGAATCTCAAATTGGTATGATCAAGTCTCTGCTTTTGACAAGTAGATCAGCTTGTACAACTTCAGCTGCGCTCAGTTGCAGCCAGATGTGAAATTGGGGCGGTTATTAATTCTTTCAGTAGGAGGAAGTAATCGCAACTAGACCAAGTATTGCTTCGGTGGTGATTTTGAAGAATCATTGCCTTCATTTTCCACCTGGAGTATCTGAGTTTTAAAAACCAGCCGTAGCAGAACGCGAGCAAAAACAAACCATGCGCGAAATACAGTAAAAAGGTCACCATTTCGGAGAATCGGAGTAAAATCGTTGGCAAGGTTCTGAAAGATGGGACACAAATAAGAGCTGAATAAGAGAGTTTAGGGCAACTCTAACGAATGATGAATTTCTATTTCACCTGACAAACTAAATTTGAAAAAAACATTTTCAAAACACTGTGCCGCATTTGCTCAACCTTTCACGAAAACACAATCCAATAAGAAAGTCAGCCAGTTACTTCGAAAGAATGAGTTTTATTTCAATCCCGAGTTGTCATCCATATTGAAGGCTAGATTACGCGCTGCAAGCTGGTCACAATAATGGCGGCGAAAACAGTAGGTTAGACACGAAGAATGGGTTCTGAAGAGAAACGTACCGTTCACTGAGGTGATATGGTGACGGCATCTGTTTTTGGGAGCTTCAAGGAAAGGATGGGGAACCTGAATATTCGTCAACATTTGTGGAAGGTCTGGATATGAAAACGCGAGCGACACGAACGAGTTTGACCAACAAATAGGAGTTGTCCCTCCATGTCAGCTTGACCGCGATTGCAAGGGTTACCAATTGGAAAAAAACTTGTGATAATAAAACCTAAAATCTCACCTCATCCAATGAGTTTTCTGATTTAGCTTTCTCGTACATCCATCTGCCACAGCAGCCTAACGTCTCCCCGTTTGAGAGGAGATTTCGATCAAGCGACGAGTTAATCATGGTCCAATGCGGTTATTGTTAGTACTCCAAATAAACTCATTCTCGGTAAAGAATGAAAAGATGAAAACAGGCCGGACCACGTATGCTGAGCTTCAAAGAGATTGAGTTAAGAAATGAGACATTAATTGCATCCGATTTGCTTTGTTTTCATTGTCATTCCGGAAACTTTTCAAACCGCCCTCGTAAATAACAGTACATAACAGTTGGTCAGTCAAAGGGCTCTGAACAACGCTGGATCCCTTGGGTCCACAAAGAATTGGTATTTGTTTCTGACCTCTCCCAAAACATGGATTAGACCTCTTGATGGGTTTGTGGGGTCCGTCAAACAACTCAGGGCTAACATTCGTGAATGGACAACCAAACGAAACCAGGTTAGCAGACCAACTTTCATGTTCTGCATTTCCTAACCCTACGTAGCCTATGAGACAAGCAACCAATGAAGCTGACCATCGTTGGTTTACATGGTTAGATTTTTTTTTGAAATCCGTTAATTCCATCCAGGATGGTTTGTGGATGTAACCCAGGAGCGTCGTTGCGACAAATACAAGACCAAACAAGAACTCGCAATAGCACTTCAGCAACAGGAGAAACGAGTGTTCTTCCGATTCCACTCATGTTTTCATCGTTCTGACACTCTTTTACCCTGCAGAGGTCCGAACTTACGTACGTCCACTATTGTACAGTCGTTCCAAAAAATACTTGCCTCCGGCATCCACCTCCCGTCCGCGTCGCGCCTCCTATGCATTACCATACGTGCTGTGACGTGGCTCAGTCGACGCAGTTTAGCGGGAGGCAAGTATTTTTTGGAAAGACTATACCTCGATCGTTCACTGCTTAACTAGTCGGCCATCCGTGAGATACTGAAATTTCAGAAGCCAATGAGAAAATAAGGAGAAGACATCTTACTTCCTGAGTCACAGGTAAACATTTCTCCAAAATGGAAGAAGTGAAACGTCATTTGTTATTTTAACAGTGGCGAATATTAAAAACCAACAAGGTATAAAAACACAGCCAAATGACGAATTTCCATAGACGGCAATGAGCGCTTCTTCGTTTCCTTTAAGATTCTCTTCTTCTTATTTTTACTCCACCGAAACCAGTATTTCCAAGTAACGAACTGGATCTAATTCATAGTATTATTTCAGATGAAGCTTTGGGTGTTGTGTCTGTGTCTCGTTCTACAAGTGTGTGCCAAGAGAATTTCACGGAAAGAATTGAAGGATATTGAAAAGCATTGTGGCCCTCACTTTAAAAAAGACAATAATCAGAAAAAAAGTAAGAGGATTTGAGTGTTCAGAAAACTACAACTTATTTTCGCATTGGCGTTATCTTGCTTCTTTCGTGGAACGAATTCGAATCGTTTGTCGAATAGAAATGACAACAATACCAGTAACACCCTACAGAGGTTGTATGCATGAAAGCTCCGAAATAGCCGACAAGTACCCGGCAGCTTCCTGGAATTCGAACGCGATATCGTACCCGGTTTCTTAACATCTGCAGTGGCTTTGCCTTTGAAACAAAGACTTTGCCGCGGGAAGATCCGGGAGCGGTATTTAAGTTCCGGTTACTCGCAAGGCGAGCTTCATGAGCCGGGACATTCATGCGCGTACCATTCCTGACCTCCGTCTCCAATCCCACCCTTCCCCAAGTGGAAATATTGTGCGTGCGTTCTCCCAGATAAACCCTGAAATTTTACGTAATGTGGATGTGGCAGATGCTGAAAGTACACTGTTACGGTACATTGTGGTTTCTAGACTGAAAAATCTGATAGGAAAGAACTGATACCGCAAGGGAACCGGCCTCTCACCATGAGATCCCATTTCGATCCCGACCCCACGATAAACCAACTAAGGCATTGGTTTTATTTATTTATTTATTCGTTTTTAATACATCACAGCTGATGTGCGCGATTCCAGCAATGATTCATCTAATTGTAAGAAATAAGCATAGGTGAGGAAAGTGTTGAATGCATATGGAAAAAAGCGAGTGAGGTCCTCTCAGTAATTGTAGAAGACAAGGATGTTTTACTAATTCATGCTGCAAATTTTTTTAAATCTCTCAGTCAATAGATGTGCTACTACCTAGCTACATAGCACATGTCACAGTGGCTTCTGCGTCTCAAAAACCTCTTTGAACTGGTACTTACTGCAGCGCGCTGTAGAAAGGCATATGATCGTTACTAACTTCTCGAACCTTATCTTGTTTCCCTATTATAGGGATAGAGACGAAACGGCTTACTTGTACTTCTACCTAATCTAACTCTAAGATTTTTGTTCTCCAATAAACTTTCGGTATGCTCGTAACCAGCAACGTGTTAAAACCCATCAAACACGCACTGGGTTCCGTGCCTCAAGAACTTCTTTGAACTGATAGGTACAGCGGAGAAGTGTGAGAAGACACACGACTTCGATGATGCTGAGGAGCAGTTCTGTTTCATGAATGCGACATTGGCAGTATTGTACAGGATGGTCCACATGAAGTGTGACGGGAAAAACTACCCATAACTTCACAGAAATCAAACCAAATGAGAACTATTTCCATTTATTTAGATGACAAAAAAATTCTCTACAACATATCTCAGAGCACTTTCGAAATGGCCTCCTTTAGCCTTGATAGAAGCGTCCGATCTCTTCCACAAATTCTTGAGAATGCGCGCTACCATTTCCGGCGAAATTCGGTCTCAAGCAACCACCTGGGCTGTCTCCAGCAAATCTAATGACTTGTATTTGAAAGAACAGACTTTTTGCTCCAAGATAGATTAGGCAGTGATATCCAGAGGGCTGAGATCGGGTGAGTTTGATGGCCAAATATCCTTCGTCCACAAACACGGAAGATTGCTCCCACAGCACTCCATTGCCTCCTTTTCGCCGTGAGCAGGTGCCCAATCTCGGTGAAAGGCCCACTCGATATCCATAGCATTCTATTCGGTCCAAGGAATCACCGCATACTCGAGGATCTGTTTCAAATGAAGTTCGACATAAATTTCAACCCGTTGTTGGACAAAAACCAGCTTGGCCTTGCCCAAATCCGATATTCCACCCCAAACTATCACGGATTGTCAGAGAAGAGTTTTTCCAACCTTGACGGCTCTCGGAGATTCCTTCGACAAAAGTTCCAGCTGATTCTGCGCATTCCGAAGTGATTATCCCTTTGTCCGTGAAGGGAATTCGGCCGAGCTTGTCACCGCGCGCAAGGGTCATTACCTTTCTGCATTTTTCTAATCTGGAGGCCTTCATTTCGTCTCTGAGGCGTTGTCTTTTGGTGATTTTGTAGGATACAACTCTAGATCAACTCTGATCAGTCCTCGCATGATTGAACGACTTATTCTGTGATTCTTGGCCAACTGTCTGATGCTTCTTTCAGGATTTTGCCGCAGTTTGCTTCTGACGGCGTTTCGAAGGACAGGGGTCATCGCAGTTCGATCAGGTCTTCCACTCGGACAATTTTCAATCCCTCCAGTTTCTCCAAAACCGCTTAGGACCCGATGTACTTGCTCCTGGTGCAGTTCGAGCGTCTTCAAGGTCTCGGAAACTGATGACCCGCGTTTTTGCATGGCGACTACTGCTGTGTGATCCTCAAGCGATGCCATCTCTATATAAAAACAGAGGACAAGACTGGTTCCTATAGGGCTAAAAATCGCGGCAGAAACGAATAACACAATGAAAAAGCACAAAAAAGCAATAAAAACGTCCCAAAATTGATTTTCTTTGGCCCGTCACACTTCATGTGGACCACCCTGTATAGTAAACAAGTACTGACATAAAGGTCTAGATTCATCGTTTTCAGCTGAGAATATGTATAGCAGTCCAAGTAAATCTGATTCAAGCGCAGCACTTTCCTTCGTATAACACAGATATCATCGAGTGAAAGAAGCATCATATTACATAAGAATTATCTCGTTCACATTCAGTTTTGCTGGTAAATGGATGAAAAGCGAGTTTTCAGGTAGATATCCCGTCCCAAACTTTCTCTCAATTGGCGGACGATCATTGGAGCCCAACGAATATCCATGGGTGGCATACATCAGCTTCAAAAATCGATACGAAAAAAGATCGAGTGAAATATTCACATTTCCGTTTGAAAATCAAGTTATTATAGGATGTTATCGATAGTGTATACATATTTCATGGGAACAGGTAACGAACGCTAAACGATTTTCACTCAGTTTAGATTACCACTGCAGCGGTGTCTTGATCTCACCTCGTCATGTTTTAACCGCTGCTCATTGTGTAGTCGCAGACAAATGCAAGTCTGAGAACAAGAATAAAAGGAGGTACAGTTCATTAGCTCACATCAAGCCGCTAATCCGCTTTGTCCACAGTCACGACCGCGGTGATATCGGCAGACTGATCAGCTGGTTCGATCTGACATGGGAAGGATACTTGATCAGTATCGCCTTTCGTAGCGAGGTGTATATTGCCTTATGCAGCTCGCGACGCTGATTTCAAGTCTGTTTTCATCTGCTCCTAAATTTATCTCTGTGACGAGTTATACCTGTTTTTCCATGCCTGGAACGCTCAAGGTCGATGTGCCAGGTGTCGTGGCCCAGTGGTAAGTTCCTAGCTCTTCAGGACCAACATTGCGAGTTCAGTTCCTCTCACAAACTGTTATTTTGCATTTTCCTTCAACCTACTGTTTTCCTCTGAAAATCCATTGTATGCATTTTGTGTGTACCAACGCGCCGCCATTCTTCAACTTTTCTCACATATGCACTTTCAGTTCAGTGCACCTAGACTTAGGAGATTTCTTGGCTACCCTTGGTATGCAGCTGCATATACTGACGAAACCCGGGTGAATTCAATACTCCGATTGAGTTTTGTTCCCCAACAGATTTGATAGGATTTGTGAACATAACGACTGTAACAAAGTCTTTTTTCATTCGCTGCTCACATTGTGAGAAGCTATTTTCTTCTAGCATTTCGTGTAATCCTATCAAACACGTTCATAAACTTTCGAAGTTTAATCTTCGTGCACTTGATCCAATCAGCAATGCGACTGTTTCCAAAATCGGTGTAGTGAGAATCCTTCCAGATGTTTCCAAACTTGCAAAAGATCAATTTTTAAGTGAAACCCCTTATAAAATTGCATAGGATGAAGTTTCAGAGGAAAATAGTGGGTGGAAGGAAATTGCAAAACAGAGCGCTGTGAGAGGAATTGAACTCACAATGTTGATCCTGATGAGCAAGAAACTTACAATTGCGCCACGACCTATGTACCTGGCACGTCAACCTTGTGCACCCTACGTGAGCATTCCTGAGATGGTACGGAGACAAATTTAGGAGCAGATGAAAACAGATTCGAAATCAGCATCGCGAGTTGTGTAAGGCAGTATACATCTCGCCACGAAAGGCGATACTGATGAAGTATCCTTCCCTTGTGAGTTTTATACTTTTTCTCGACGTCTTAATGTGTATATGGTGTGATTCCTCCTATTTTGATGCTTCCCTACTCTCCTTCTAAAAGCATTCTGCGGCGTCCTTCCATTCATGGAAACAGTGTGCGGTCGTAATTGCATACAAGGTCGGATAAGTGGCCTAACAACTCAGAACGTGTAAGACAGGTCGATGTATCGACCAATATTAGGTGAAAGAACAAAAACGGCGAAATATCCGGCGGCAACGAAGTAATCGATAAATCAGCCGACGCCTTCAAAATGGCAAAAAGCCGCCACACCGCCGCGCCACAGGCTCGCTGCAGAGTTGCACGCCGACGTCCCACGGCGGGATATCTTCGAAATTAGAATTATCAAAATTTTTTGGAAATCAGCTACCTGAGAATACTTAGCGAATCGTACAGCAACAGATTTAGCATGGAATGCTCTTTCGAAGAATATTGAACACCTCGAGAAAAGTGTTCCGTAACGAGTTTTCTAACAGGAAAAAAGAGCACACAGTCACACATTAGCTTTGTTGATAGTGCGTCGGAGTCCGATGCGGTCGGATAACAAAAGATGAATATCGATCCTCATCTGTCGGATTCCGACGAGAATCAATAGCGTTATTCATAGTAGGTCGGAGTCCGATCCCGTCGGATAACAAATGATACGTATCGATCCACGTCGGATTCCGACGTGGATCGATACGTATCATTTGTTATCCGACCGCATCGGACTCCGATGCACTATAAATAAAGCTATTGTTTCACACCCTAATACGAACCCAGTACTTATACGGCTTGAGCGAGCAGCAAGGTGCAGTCTATTTTCTACTTATGTTTCGAAGTTGCACAAGGCATTTTAGTAAATTAACAAAAAATCAAACAATCGAAGAAATTCAAAGGGGAGAAAAAAACGTTTATTCGTACCTACTACTGTTATTTCAATTAGTTTTCTTGCATGCATTGTTGTTCTTCCTTTAATTTTTATTTGTAGAAAGTACAAAATGAACAAAAGGTCATCGTACGAGGTGTATGTTGGAACTGGGTGTGAATATCCTTATGAATGTGAGGAGAAACGCAGCGTTGTTGATGTAAGTAATAAGTAATTCTGTGGAGTTCCCCCTTTGAATGGGATCAAGTAAGCGTTTTGTTGCAGATGTACTACCACGAAGGCTACTATCGCTGTAACGCTGAAAATGACATCGCAGTGCTGGAACTTGCCGAAAATGTCGAAACACACCCGATTTGTTTGCCTGACAAAGGGACAAAGCTAGCAAATTCTTTATTCTTGGCCGGATCTGGGTGTACCAGTGAGTTTTTCTTCCGCACATAACCGTATTCAAGAGGCAGCTACTTGTTCAATTGTTTTTAGCTGTTTATTACCTAGGCGATCAAGTCATAGCATTCGCTCAAATATCGAATATCGGGTGGTCCAAATTAAGGGTGACGAGGTACAGAAAATTTATTTTTTCATACCCCGTCGCACTTCATAGGTTATTAAAATTTTTTTATTATAACCGAAAAATGCGATGGTCCTTTGAGCCAAAGATAATGCTAAGGACGGAATGGTGTGAGAACAATCTTTTGGGTTTTGGACGAAGGATGTTCTCAGACAAAATGTCGGCAGCAGAAAGAGATCTCGGCTATGTGGTTAAGAAGCGAGAGACACAGAGATAAAAAGATTCGGAAGGAACGCAGCAGAATGTTTTCTGCTGCGGTCATTCCGAATGCCGTGGGAATGGTTCGGAAGGACCGCAGCAGAAAACCGGAAGAACCGCAGCAGGAAACCGGAAGGACTGCAGCAGAATGCAGGAGAGAGAGTGAGCTTTATCAAACCCTTGTTATATACGGAGCTCAGTTGTTGCGGTCGATAAAAAGTCGGTGTTTTGAAGCCAGTGTTGAGAAATTCGCTTCACTGGTACGTCCATTTGCGAAACCACCGACCTTCAACCTGGTCATCATTTCTGTGTGTGGGCACTATCATACGGTGACCCAATATGGGGGTTGGTTGCGTGCCACGTTTTTGCGGAACTAATGTACGCACTCAGACAACTTCTCCGAAGGACCGCAGCAGCTATTCGGAAGGACCGCAGCAGCTGTTCGGAAGAAACGCAGCAGCTGTTCGGAAGAAACGCAGCAGGGAAAGCGGAAGAACCGAAGGTCACCTGTCGGTTCTTCCGGTCTTCTGCTGCGGTCCTTCCGAAAATTTGTCTGAGTTTGGCCGTGAAACTCGCCCGATCTCGATCTCTCTCGATCTTCAACACGTGAAATGACCCCACTGCACTAATTTTAGAATAACTTCGCAAAATCTCTGCCAGTGTATGTGGTTCCAATTCAAAAATGTGTTACTTTCCTTTCATTCAATCAGTGAAACTTTCGAATTTTCTTTTTCGAACGAACCCTTTAAGTGAAAACTCTATTCAAAACGCTCGGCAGCGTTAATTCATCGTTACTTGTAAGTGGGAGCGATCGAAACGCGCAATGATCGCACTCTTCTTCGTGACAGTGTAGCTGTCAGCAGAAGTAGCGTAACACCTGAATACCCATAGGGTATCATAGGCCACGCCCCTTTTCTGGCTCGGCCCAAACGCTTCGGCGCCTCATTACTTTAGATGTTGCTGCCTGGTCGATCTTGGAGCAAAAAGCCTACATTTTCAAACACAAGTCACTGGACTCTCTGAAAGGAGCTCTGGTGAGGGCATGGGACGAAAGAAGTGGTCGCGCGCGTCGTCAAGAATTTCCGGAATAGATTATACGCTTGCGTAGAAGCTGAAGCGGCAATCTTGGATGTGATGTGTAAGATTCCATGTAGAATTTTAGGGTCTACGGGAAAAAGTAAATATTTCTTATTTAAATTGATTGGGGGCAGTTTTTTGAACACACTTCATGTAGGCCACCCAGTGGAGTTTTCTTTCGTATTTGTTTGAACCCTCATCGTATGCTCGAAAAGATGACAGGGTTAATGTAAATGCTCAAATTCATCATCCTGAGAAGTTAACTCTTCCTCCACCTATTAAAAATGAACCAAAAAAGGTAAAAAAAATCTTGCGTTTGGTGGTGAACCCGAACGACTATGTCGAATCAATGCTAACACCGTGTTTTCTTCCCATTCTTGAAAGAATATGTACATACCAGCCTATCAGAAACTGGAGGCTCATAGGAAAATCTTCCAGACCAGAAGCATATAATCTTACGGAGTGTTTGAATTCCAGACAGCTCGGATACTTCAACTACCAGTCTGCAGGTGGCAGAGTTTGCTATTTCCTCGGATAGAGTTAGAACCGTTGGAGACCACTATTTTTCGTCAGATGGGACCGAAATATATGATTGGAGGCTTGAGTTATACTCGCAAACGAAGTCGTCGTGCCAGGTTTGGTTTGCTTTAAGGCAGCACCCACGCTGATTTTCGTTGGTCTCTGAGATTTTTCTGTAGGCATAGACAGGCTCGAGTGTACATTGGTAAGAAATGATGGAAATGGGGGTTCTCATTCTGGTTTTACGGGAATGGGGGTCTTTTGGCGGATGTGGTAACGGAAAATAAGCATAAACAAGCACGAACTATATATCATGAGAAATAGGGGTAATAGTTTTGAAAATGTAGCTGATCCGTGTCATACATACTATCCGTGACTCATCTAAGTAAGTGGTAACAAGAAACTTACCTAACCTCCTATACTCTACAAATGCTCATGTGTTTGACACAGCAATTTTCGTAGAATTATCGAGATCACTATTCAGACTCCGAAACAGTTGGAACTTTGCACGTGGACATCATCTTAACAGTTCTTTCAAAGTATTGCAATTTTATTTCTCTATTCTGAAGCATCTCCCACATTACACATTGAAGAAGTTGAGTGATTTCTCTCTAACCACTTAGCAAGATCCAAATTTTGATAGGGTGACAGCGGTGGACCCCTCTTCCAAGGGAAGGACGACCGTTTCACACTCATAGGAATAGATTCTGGTCACGTTGGAAATGCCGAAGAAGGTGGGTTTTATTTCTTTGAAGGCTTTCAGTGTATTCTCTTCCGTTGACACCAAGTCCTAGCTAGGGATCTTGAAAACAGTCCCCCAACTCATTTTTGTATTGGAAGCACAGGGTGCGTCAAACATCTTTGAACAACCATATTCGACCTTCAAAATAAGAAAAAATGTTTCATGACGTTCGTCACCCATCGATTGATAACGCGACGAAAAGGGCAGGGTGCGGCAAGGAACCCCCTCGTCGTCTGTGGTCTCTGCGAGCCAGCGTTGTTCCCCGATCTGTGCCCTCTGCTAATTCACTGTTCCCTCGCTAAACAAGCAATCTTGCTCCGTGCTACCCCCGCTGTCTGACTCCGACCTTGCCGTGCGGACGAATCCGCGCGCGGCGATGCGGCGGGTGACGAACGTCCGTAGGCCGTAACAACAATATGTAAATATGTAGTAATGGACTTGTAGAGCAAGTCATGCTCTTCTTCGCTATAGGTCTAATGACTGTCAATTGCACTTGGAAGGCAGGAAATATTTGAAAATTCACAGACACTGCATTTTCAATTCACCAGCGATTTTTGAAAAATTTTCTTTCTTTCTTTTCTTCTAGAGTGCTCGCTGGACGATCCAATCTATGCTGCTAATTCGAACCCATGGCTGTTATTTGGTTTAAAAAGTCGAACATGCTTTTATAGAAAAAAGCTCAACAATCATAATTGACCATTTTCTGCACTGCCAATATCCGCCGAAAATTGTTTCCAGGACCTGCCTTGAATTTTGATAACTATGCTGGCAAACGGTTCACGACCTATCACATGCCTGAGGAATTTTGCGGTATGGGTGCCATTTTCCCCAGCTTCAGCAGCTCTTGCTAACCAAGGAAACACCGCCAAGGCTGCCGACTTGGAAATGACAGTCTCCGATTTCTCCGCTTCGCTCCCGTGTTCTGAACATGGGGTACCAGGGATGTGCTCATAAAATACGTAGTGGCCTCTAATATTCATAGAAATCATGCCGCTTGTCAAGGCTGTAGTTCGGTCAAGTTGTGGGAAAAATAATGCAGAGGAAGAAAAACAAACAAAACTTTTGCATCAAACTAATATTTTTGGCGTCATATTAAGAGGCAAACAGGAATCAATGCCATAGAAAGGTGTTCATTTCTTGACGCAATGTGGTGTCTTGGCGAGAGAAAACATGAAATGAAGATGGTGTAGAATATGCATTGTTGTGAAGTGGAAACCGACCGGGAGAAATAACCTGCGGTGGGACGATTCCCATATCCCCAGATATGCTTGTCTAACTACTGGATATTTGAGTTTGTGACGTGAAACGCACTTTGCTTCGAAGGAATTGGTGAGCGGTTATACCTCTATCAGATCGTATCAGATCCGACCATGTAAACATGTTTATACCATAAGCTGTATCATTTCCGAAGAACACTGGAAAGGCTCATCTGATCGGATCTGTATCAAAAGTCTTTGCCTCAAGCTGCTCCATCCGTTGGCTGAGCCGCGTCGCAGCACGTATGATAATGCATAGGTGACGAGGCGCAGCTCAGCAGATGGGCGGTGCAGCAGTCCACCTACCGTAGGCGCACAATATCATGTCATAGTGCTTAGTGGATGCGGAATTCGTGATCAGCACGTCAAGTAATCCTCAGATCCAAATTTTCAGCGTCCAGAATGTTTGAAAACGTTCAAACGAGGTTGCAGAGCTGCTCAATATCACCCTCTTTTAGGCTGCATCACAGGCAGGTGGCAGCTAACTGCTGCCCAAAGATTCAGCGCCTTTCGGGGGTTAAGGTAACCGTGGCGGCGGGCAATATGAAGGGGACCACACATCGCGTCCGTGAGGCCAAATTACCTGTGAGCATTGGATAATGCCCCAGGATTGTTGGGCTGTGGTGTGTTGAAGTAGTCGACCCAACCTCGGACAGCATGTGCCCACTGCCGTGTGGCGGGCTGTGAAAACATTTGCTTTTTTTTTCGAAATTCTTGGTGATAAACAATGCACCACAGTGGCGGGTTTACCATGGTATACCTTCGTCGCTTGAAAGACCAGCAATGATTTACATCACAGTGAAAATGGATGAGACTCGGTGTTTATTGGTCAGCGCTTATCAAGTCAAATAAAAGTCAAATAAAAGAAGAAGGAGCCGAAGGCCTCGAAGCGTGCTCTGTCAGCCTACATGCTGTGGTTGAGCGAGAACCGCGCCAAGCTAGCCAAGCCTGGAATGACCTTCGTCGAAGTTTCGAGGGCAGCTGGTGCTGAATGGGTCAAGGCTGCCGACACGTCCAAGTGGGAGAAGCTGGCCGCCAAGGAGAAGAAGCGCTACGAAAAAGAAATGGCCGCGTACAAAGGCGTCGCCCCAGAAGCTCCTGCGAAGAAAGTCGTCAAGGCCACCAAGCCCAAACTGACTGCTGCGTAGATGCATTCAAGCCTTCTTGTACTTTTCACCACACCCCGTTTGCCCAGCCTCCATCTTACTATTCCCCTCACTCTTTTTTGGCTATCTCGTTGGGTTGCCTTGAAGTGTGACCAAAATTCACCCCCCCCCCCCCCCC